>OY735280.1:3693729-3744052 GCA_963457715.1 Argyresthia albistria | reverse complement strand
CGGGGGCCGGGACCGACGGCGAGCCTGCCGGTCACACGTCACTATAGGCACAGTTATCTATCCCCAAAAACCAGTGTTGGATGTTACTCTCATAAGGACATAGGCCACGCATAAGAACACGCACTCGCAGCGACTAATCGCTGTGTGTGACCAAAGGTTAAGTCGTCCAAAGTGCACAAAAGACCTAGATATATCAATGTAAGTATGGAGATTGATAATCGCCTTCATCCCCTGTGGTACTACCAACAGCTCTGGTAGTACCACGGGGGAATTCTTAGTACCCGTGGTACTACTGGCCAATGTCATGGTTGAATTTTATGGACCACTATTCTATTTTTGACAGATGTCAACATTTTTGACATGACTGTGTCAAGATTGATATCAGTTTTCACTATTTTTGACAGGTGTCACTATTTTTGACAGGTGTCATGATTTTAACAGGTGTCATGATTTTGACAGGTGTCACTATATTTACATGTGTCACTATTTTTGACATGTGTCACTATTTTTGACAGGTGCACTATTTTTGACAGGTGTCATGATTTTAACAGGTGTCATGATTTTAACAGGTGTCACTATTTTTACATGTGTCACTATTTTTGACATGTGTCACTATATTTACATGTGTCACTATTTTTGACATGTGTCACTATTTTTGACAGGTGTCACTATTTTTGGCAGGTGTCATTTTTGACTGGTACTACCAGAGCTGTAGGTAGTACCGAGGGTAAAAAAAATACCCGTGATACTACTGGTAGGACTATACACATCTTTAGGTAGGACCACTGGCAGTACCACGGGGGATGAAGGGATAAACGCGGATGCAGACTTTGGACGGAAGTTACAGAAGTTAGTAGGGATAGAAATATATATAGAAATTGTGTAAGTACTGGAGCCACTGTTGTGCGTCCGCTTTGGCCCTGGCAGAATACCAGCGTCACAGATTCGTCTGTGACATTGCTGAGTCAGGGCCATTTCATTGCCGAGGTACAGTCACATAACCACACAGCTGTAGGTACTTACTGTTTTTAAAAGCTTTTATTTGTTGTTATTAATTATGTGTGTGTACCATGTCCAATGAATAAATGAGTTATCTATGTATCTATATATCTATCTAGAAAGGTTATTGAAAACGGCCTGCAAAGTGGGCACAGTGGTGCCTCTGCCACCCCGTATGGGAAAAGGCGTGACGCCATGTTATGTCGTTAAGTATACATACCGTTTTCCTTCACCGAGCATATCTCCGCATTCTTCTTCTGTATCTCCTCCTCGCTCTCTTGCGGGTTCGTGATCGTCACTATAGGGTTGTTCTGAAAAGGACCATAGAACATAAATATGCAGGCGCGAACATAGCTTCCAACAAATTAGAATTTATTGATCGTTCAAAGACCCTTTTTAGGGTTCCGATCCTTAAAAGGAAAAAAAGGAACCCTTATAGGATCACTTTGTGGTCAGTCTGTCTGTCTGTCCGTCTGTCACGACCCCTTTTCTCAGGAACGCGTGGAGGTATCATGTTGAAATTAATATCGATTACTCAGGTCTATGGTCCCTTGGAGCTGTGAAAAAATTAAACTTCTAGGTCCACGCAATCAAAAGATACAGCGATATTATGTCATAATTTTGCTGAATTTGTATGAACTCGCGTGGAACTCGCAAGGGAATCAAAACCTATAGGGTACTTCCGGTTGGCCTAGGGTCATGAAATTTGGAATGAAGGAAGGTCTTATAGCACAAGTAAAGGGAAAAATCTGAAAACTTCAAAATTCTGTCTTTCTAAAAAAATATTCAATTTGGTTTAAATGGATGACAACACACTCTGGTTTTTATGTAGAAACCTATTACACGTGTTACGCTCTCCAAGTGTGATCGGAACCCTTGGTGCGCGAGTCCTACTCGCACTTGGCCGGTTATTTTTTATTTGTCATAATTAGACTACCAGATGTGTCAAAAACTAATGATCAAAGATTCGTAATGTGTTTAGCAGACTTGAAATCCTGGGGTTTTGTAGTTTTACTTCCCCGCTAACTGTATAGGAGAGACAGAGAGAGAGAGAGAGAGAGAGAGAGAGAGAGAGAGAGAGAGAGAGAGAGAGAGAGATGGAGACTCACTTTGACGTTGTTGTGTAGCACGAGGTCGGCACAGCTGCGCAGGCGCGCCTGCTTCAGCGCGGCGAGGCGGGACAGCTTGCGCGGGTCGAGTTCCGTCGTGTTGACGCATCCCGGCTGCAAGCGATTAGACAAGTAAAGGACACGCATCATACTATGACCCATTTTTAGGGTACCGTGGGTGCCAAACGTGACCCTATTACTGCCCTATTAAGCCCACGCTGTCCGTCTGTCTGTCTGTCCGCCAGCGGCCCCTAGAGCACGAACCGTAACAGCTAGAAAGTTGAAATTGTCACAGGATGTGTAGGTATTCTGTTGCCGCAACAACAACAAATACTGCTGGAAGAAAGCTCTTTTAGATATAAGCTCGCCTTTGAACATATCTATTTGTAAATTTTACGTGTTTTTTTATGTTTTTGTGCAATAAAGTGTAAATGAAATGAAATACTGAAATGCGAGAGAAATTACAAATTAAAGGAAGACCCTTACTTTTTTTTTTTTTTTCTTCGTAATATTGTGATGTAAACATTGTTGTGACTCATCCAACTAACGGTCAGTGCTGACGCACGCATCTGTTGCTGCATGGGCATGCAAATTTTCACATGACATCGTAAGCTCACGGTGGTCGAATGGAATAAGACTTACATACAAGACACGTGTTTTTATTTTCTTTTTGTTATGTTTTGAGTGCTTAAATTGCGTTGTATGGTACGGTACTCTTCTTGTGCGATTCCGACTCGCACTTGACCGATTTTTTGCCCTTATTATTTTTGACCCCCGCTCACCCCCCTCGGTGACCACTGCAGTATGAGAAAAGACTGGTGTTTTGTACTAGCGTGGTGTCTTGGAGACGTTTCGTGCTTGCCTGACCATGCATGTACGGTCGGTTGACGTTAAAAGTATACAGGAGGCAGCACGCAGGTAATGCCATCTATGAAACGTAAATGAACTGCTTACGGAATGCCTACAAGCGGCGCGGGGCGGCGGCGGTGGCTGTAATAACCAATAGATTATTTCGATCACTCTCTCAAAGTTAGTGATAGTCCGTGTGGCAATGCGCGTTGCATTCATGTTTTGATGCGGCGGCGGCGGCGGTCCCGGGTTCAAATCCCACATGTAGAAAAATAAGTGGTTATTGTTTTTGCTTTTTAACTTTCTTGACATCAGTAGTAAGCACCGATAAGTAATAGTTAGTAGCCAGAGTAATTTATAAATCGTTGAGTGGAGCCAGTGTAAAACAGACTCAAAGAAGCGTTTGTTGTTCAATCATGATCAAATAAATTAACTAGGTCTACCCACAATAATAAATAAAAAGAAGTAAGTTTTAGTTAGTCGTCTGCTACATTGCATCTGACAGCTACTGTTGTTTATTGCTCCTATCGATTGTGTGATTGTTTCATTATCAGCTTTTTAATTCTGTTTTGGTTCGCAATGCATCATTTAACGGCGATTATGAAGGCAAGGATCATTGTTTTGCAAGAGGATAATGTGGGCATTAGTGAAATAGCACGCCGATTGCAAATAACGGTATATAGGTATCTATGTCCAATATTATAGTCATCCAAATACGATAGGTTTTGTGGCAGTTGTATCTGAACTAAGTGTGACCTCTTTTCACACATGCGAAAATAATGAAAGGCCTTACAATGTTTTTATTTATTTGCAGAGAAAAACCGTCCAATTATGGATAAGGCGGTATGCTAGCACAGGCGAGATAAACAACTTGAGACGTGGACGGAAATCTTTCACGTATACCCCTGCTTGTGCCCGCCACCGAGAAATTATAGCAGCTCATACAGCGGATCCCTTTGCTACGACTCGTTCCACGGCCCTGCAACATGGAATAACTATGGATCTAGTGCGCCGACATCTGCATGTTGGCGGTATTCATTGCTATCGACCAGCGAGGAAAATAGCGTCATCACCAGCCCATCGCCAAGCAAGACTAGAATTCGCTCGCCAATATTTAAATTTTAACTGGCAGGATAATATTGTAATTTTTACTGACGAAAAATGTTTTAAATCAGACAAAGATGGTAGAATTTTTTTGTGGAGAACAACAGGAACACGTTACGATGTAGTTAACACGCTTCCTTGCAGAACCAGTGGCAGGATTACTCTCGGCTACTGGGGCTGGATTTCTTCGATGGGTCCTGGCGAGTTAGTTGAAGTAGGGGGCCGTATGACTGGTCTAAGATATTTAGAATTGTTACGAGATGTCATGTTACCCTCAGTGCGCAATGTGTATCCTGAACCACATCATATTTACTTCGTGCATGATAACTGTGCAGTTCATCGTGCACAAGTTGTTAGTGATTGGTTAAGGACACAATCGAATATGACTATTATTGACTGGCCCTCTAAAAGCCCTGATCTCAATCCAATTGAAAATTTGCGGGGCCAAATGGTGCTTAACTGGGACCCGTCCGAAGTAAGAAATAAGATAAACTTAGACAAACTAGTCACGTCAACATGGGAGTCGTATCGCGGCCGTGATATGTGCTGGAATATGGTGACAGGCATGTTGAGACGGCTGCAGGAAGTCCTCAACCACGAGGGTGCAGCAACTCGCTATTAAGCATTTTAAGATAAAGTGAAGTATTATTTATTTGTATGAATATAGATAAGATAAGATAATTTCATATTCCTATTTAGGAATATTCACTCCCTCAGCGTTTTTTACCGCTCATAAATTAACTACCCATGTTGGCGTGTCAGGTCAGGAAAGTTATACCTAGGTAGAAGGTGAGTGATGTTATTGTTACAATGTGTAACATGTTGATTCACTTCACTGCACTGTATTTAATATTTATAAGTTAATATTACTCGTCAACTTTTTATGTTTTGATATTTTATTAATAAACTTTAAAATTAAAATTCCAGCTTTTTTATTTATCAACCCTTTTATTTTTGTATTCAACTATTGATAATTGAATACAAAAATAAAAAGAAAGTAAAGAAAACTTGTATATAATATTTTCTTTTAAGTCACAAAAAAGACAATAATAGGATTCGAAGTAGGTCCAAAACATTCGTGGTAGTTTCTGCGTCTCGCTGCCATTAACCACTACGCCACGGTCACTATGTCACAGATGTATGAAATTGACTTCTTATTCAACACCTACTCAAACACATTCGCATATACAACACTGCCACACACACCACAACACGTCCACGGAACTATAACCCAGTACGTTGTAGTTACAAGCTGGTTACTAGATGGCATCACTGCTTGCACCCCGCCTGTATACTTTTAGAAGCAGGCGACCGTACATACCTACCGGATGTTCTAACGGTGATGGAAAACATCGTGAGGAAACCTTCATAACTCCTGACTTGCAAAATTGTGTATTGAATCACTGACTAAAAGTGGGCACAGTTGTCAGCTCTGCCACCCCGTGTGATCGTGTAATTATGTACTCAACGGGGGGCACAGGCCTTTACCCGTATACGAGTAAAGGTGAGGCAACATTGTTGCGTTGCGTTGTCTTGCCTATCTTCTATGATATGCCACACCCGTGTTGTGTCGACGCACGTCGAAACGTTGAAACGTCGCGTACGTAATATATGTATATACAGGGTGTAACAGAAAGGTGTAGTCATATTTTAGGGGGTTGTTAGGGGCATCATTCTGAGCAACTTTCATTGTCAAACCGATTTGATCAGAGCAACTTTAATTTTCACTTCTCTATACAAATCAGCTGACCGCCCGGACCAAAACATATGGAGCAATGAAAAATAAGTTGCTCTGATCAAATCGGTTTCATAGTGAAATTTGCTCAGAATGGTCTCCCTAACAACCCCCTAAAATATGACTACACTCTTCTGTTACACCCTGTAGAACAAAAGATACAACGTACCATTGGTCGGTGCACGTCCCAAAACGCCCGCTCCTGACTGTCGAGGACTTTCCGCTCCAACTTGTCGCGTTTCTTGTCCACCTGTAGGTTACACAAATAACTCATGAAATGTAATAGGCTTGTGGCCAAGGTAATCCAATAAATCTAGGAACAAGTCTTAAGTTGGAGCATTATGTACAAAATGGTTTGACATTCTCAGAATTGTATATTTCCAGCAGATATATTTTATAAAGTCAATTTTGTGCAAAAAAAGACAGCATTTGATGGCACTTTTACATGACGTCATTCTATTGTTATTTCATAGAACTCAGGAACAAAAGTTCCGTTTTGACAGTTCATAAAAAGTATCTATTTTGACTTGACAGGTCACAAGCCTATTATTGTAATAGTGAGAGTTTAAAGACTAAAGTGAATCCTTATTTGTCTTTACAAGAATTCCCATTACGTTACGCTTTGTGGCAAGTTGGTTATTAAACATTTCCTGACGAGTAACACTATGTGAGCTCTCGGGAACTCAACCATCTTAACCAGTAACACTGTGACAAGTAGGGAACGTCTGTTCACCATTGCGACAGGTTAGTAACTCAACGCTACCAAACCCGACAAACTGTGACTGACTGCCGACACACTGTGACCGGTCGCAAATCATCTGCGCTTCGGCTCATGAAGATGAACTGCTTATAACTCCGCAACACAACCAACACATCCGCATATGAGCATGGGTTCCGTCTCCGTGCTATTGGACTTTAGAACAAACTTCCCAGTGCTATCAGGGACAGTCCTTCACTCAACATTTTTAAAAAACGCTTGAAGGAACACTATCTTTCTCTACCTTAATATACCTTAGTATCTATTTATATATTATATTTTGTTTTTTTTTGTTTTTATCTGTATTTATGTATTTATTAGTAAGTAGTCTATTATTTTAATATTTATCGTCGTGCACTTATGTAGGTCTACCTTTTATTAAATTATCCTCTCCATCCTAGGTTTGCTGGAAGAGATCTCTTATTAGAGATAAGCTCGCCTTTGTACATGTTTTTTCTAATATTAAGTGTCTGTATTATGTTTTCTGTGCAATAAAGTATAAAGTATGAACTCCCACTTGCGACTGAACATCTTCTGGAATCGCGCCAGTCTATATTACGCAAACCAGTAACATTGTGACAAGTTGTCAAATTCCGTCCAACAATGTGACATGTTTGAAAACTCAACGCCTTAGAGTAAACTCAACGCTTCCCTACCAGTAACACTGTGACAAGTAGGGAACTCAACGCCATAGAGTAAACTCAACGCTTCCCTACCAGTAACACTGTGACAAGTAGGGAACTCAACGCCATAGAGTAAACTCAACGCTTCCCTACCAGTAACACTGTGACAAGTAGGGAACTCAACGCCATAGAGTAAACTCAACGCTTCCCTACCAATAACACTGTGACAAGTAGGGAACTCAACGCCATAGAGTAAACTCAACGCTTCCCTACCAGTAACACTGTGACAAGTAGGGAACTCAACGCCATAGAGTAAACTCAACGCTTCCCTACCAGTAACACTGTGACAAGTAGGGAACTCAACGCCATAGAGTAAACTCAACGCTTCCCTACCAGTAACACTGTGACAAGTAGGGAACTCAACGCCATAGAGTAAACTCAACGCTTCCCTACCAATAACACTGTGACAAGTAGGGAACTCAACGCCATAGAGTAAACTCAACGCTTCCCTACCAGTAACACTGTGACAAGTAGGGAACTCAACGCCATAGAGTAAACTCAACGCTTCCCTACCAGTAACACTGTGACAAGTAGGGAACTCAACGCCATAGAGTAAACTCAACGCTTCCCTACCAGTAACACTGTGACAAGTAGGGAACTCAACGCCATAGAGTAAACTCAACGCTTCCCTACCAATAACACTGTGACAAGTAGGGAACTCAACGCCATAGAGTAAACTCAACGCTTCCCTACCAGTAACACTGTGACAAGTAGGGAACTTCTGTTAAACATTGCGACAGCTTGGTAACTCAGCGAAACCCAACTCGACACGTTGGGACCGGTCGCCACCCACCTTGCTCTGCGCCTCGGCCTGCATGAAGATGAACTCCCACTTGCGACTGAACATCTTCTGCAGCCGCGCCAGCGACTCCGCCTCGTAGTCTGCTAGCTCCAACCTGGCTTTGTTCTGCATTGTGCGCTTGCAGAGGTATACAGCTGGAACGAGAGACATTAACATAGCATTACATCGTGAAGAAACCGTCATTACTGGGCGGTGATTCCTTTTGTTCCCGATCGTAAATTAATTAAGAACTTAGCACATGTACAGGCAGGGTGTAACAGAAAGGTGTAGTCATATTTTAGGGGGTTGTTAGGGACATCATTCTGAGCAACTTTCACTATGAAACAGATTTGATCAGAGCAACTTTAATTTTCACTTCTCTATGCAAATCAGCTGACCCACTCGGGCCAAAATGTACTGGGAAGTGAAAAATAAAGTTGCCCTGATCAAATCGGTTTCATAATGAAAGTTGCTCAGAATGATGTCCCTAACAAAGTAGTTTCGCTTTTTGCGTTGATTCGTTTACACGTTGTATACAATTTGCGTCAACATCGGTTAAAAAATGCGATCTGCAGATGAGAACAGGCAGACAGACAAACGCATTTTTGGCCAATCTCGAAATTGGACGCTTCGCTCGCTCGGTCAAGAAAGTGTGTTGGGTGAGATAGATAGTTACCGTAATCCGTGTTCTCCGGCTCCCACTGGTTCGAAGGCCAAAAGTATGGTGTTTGGAATCTGGAAAAGAAATAATATAAATCTAGATTTTATTCACAGACATTGTTTTTTGCTCTAATATGTACTTCGACAAGTATGAAGGTATGTAAATAAATAAATAAAGTCAGTTCAAGCACAGATACTATGATATTATACTTTCAAATCAATAAATAACTTGTGGGTCAAGGTCAGGTAAAAAAATCTCTATTTGTGATGTCGCTGTTTCTGGCTCCCATGACACATGGTATCATAGTGTGGGGCCAAAAGGAATGTATGTGCCTGTATGTAAATGTTATGTTAATTAATAATTCAAAGGTCAAGGTCATACCAAATTGAAAAAAAGATGAATTGTCAAAGTCAAAGTCAAAAAAAAATATTGACCATAAAATCATACAGATTGCTTAGTCAACGTCAATATAATATTAATATTTTTGTATACTACCGCCCGTTCGGAAGTTGTGGGCTCAGTTTATCTGACTGTTTATTTGACGATTGAATGAACATTTGCCTCCTTATTCTAATTAAATCATTTTAGGTACTCATACGTCCAGTGTCCACAAAGGACCACGACAACGACGACTTTTGTTCTGTTTTACAGGCAGGTCAACTTACAGGTCAAGGTCAGGTCAAGGTTACCTGTAATAAGTGTTGTCGTTCTTCACAGTGAGGCAGTGGTCGTCGATTGGGAACAAGTATCCGTGGGCTGCCAACAGATGGGCCAGGTGCAGTGGCTCCCAGGCGTCTTCTAGGTTGAGGTGGCGCGCCAGCCAGGCCACCAGGTCTGCGCCTGTGAAGACCTGGGAAGAAGGACAGCTGTGACAACAGATGGGGTGGCAGAGGCACAAGTTCACATGCAGAGCCACCAATTTATTTGTAGGTAGAGCATGGGCAGCATGACCAAAGCGGAACTAGTGACGCCACTATGAAAGGGTCGTTTTCACGTCACACGAATGAGATCTCATTCGTGTCAATTAATCTCAAGACTGAGTCAGTACGTCTCTCTTTGGTGTATTTCCTTAGACATAAGTAGAAATACATAAAATTGAAAAATAGGGCCCCGGGGCCATTGTGCATATCCCCTTCGCCTGCTCATCTAATCCAGACATCCTAGCTCCTGCACCAGCTGGAGTAGGAGGCCTGGGTGTTCAAGGAGCTCAGGGGTCGATGCTGTTTCTCCCAGAATAGCCATCCCGGTTGCAACTGTGGATGGGCATGCCAGCAACATGTCTCCTCCACTTCCATTCATCCCCTGCATTAGGGGCTGTCTGTTCCACCTGTACACCTGGAAGACATGTGTGTGGACTCACCGAGGGTATTTTGGTCATGAAGCTCTTGACAGTCCGCACGGGAACCCCGGTGACCTCATCCTGCATCTTCTCGATTATCGCCTCCATCTGTGCAACGGAGTGGTAACAGAGTTACGTAACACAACAGTGGCGACACGAGACCGCGACACGAGACCGCGACACGAGACCGCGACACGACACCGCGACACGAGACCGAGCACAGAGACCGCGACACGAGACCGCGACACGAGACCGCGACAGGTGCTTGCCCGGCTTTGTATGGATGCCATTTCGCGCCGCTCGCTGGTCTCAGTCAGTCTCCTATGGCGGTCTCTGGTCTCGGCCTCACGTCGCAGTCGCGGCGCCAAACGCGGCCTCAACATAGCGTCACGCCGTTTTCCATACAGGGTGCCAGGGGCACAACTGTGCCCACTTTTACCACAGGGTGCTCATACCATACAAATTAGAATTAGTAATCCTTCGTAAAAAAGAGACGGCGTGAGGAGTAAGATTTTGTTTACTTTAAATGCCATGGTTTCAGTTAACATACTTCTAGGTGGCGCAAATCTTAGAATAAATCCTATAATCTTAGCACCATCTCGTGGTATTTGCAATTTTTCGATGGTGCTGCACCAAGCGATAATGGCCTCGAACTAAAGAAGCTTCCGTAGCATCTCAGTTTACGCCGGTATCATCATTGTTATAGGTGGTCTATCTGTATTAGTTAATATTATAATGTCTTCACAAAATAAAAGGCCCTTTTGACAGTTTACGCCCATGAAGTTTTAACCCCTAATGCGTAAGTAATAAAAACCAACTGTTGCGTACAAGCAAAGCGTACAAGTTGCACCTAGGAAAACCGCTTCTATTACCTACGCGTTAGGGGTTAAAACTAGGCGTGAACTGTCAAAACGGGCCTTTTATTTTGTGAAGAGGTATCTGTGGTTTTAGTCGGTTTTCAATCCTCCATTTTGCGTGAAGTCCACCGCCGCAGCTATGGAGTAATGAAGGTTTCCTCACGATATTTTCTATCACCGTGAGAAAGATCGTTTAGCGTTCTTAGATAGTGGCCAACTTGACTGTCAGAAGTTATAATGCTAGTCATATTGGTGCACAGCTTTACGACTGCTACCACCGTTTCTGATGCGAATACCGCTCGGCTACAGAATTTATATTAATTTTTAATTAAATATTCCATAAACAAATTAACTGATTATTAATAAATTTTTATTAATAAACTAACTAACTAAATAACTAACTAATTAATAAAATTTTATTATTCCATTAACATTAATTAATTAATATCTGTGTGCAATAAAGAAATTATGAATTATGAAATTATGAACTGGTTCGCCAACAAATCAACAATAGTTCGCCATTGTTTGGTCGTTCGAGCGGTGTGCTTCTGAGAACGAAGGTGAATACGGAATAAGGAAGATACCAAAATAAACTGACCTTTTTGTAAACAAGATAGTTGGGCGACTCCTCCGGAGATGGGATTGTGGATATGAGAGCTTGCACGTTGGGCGACAACACACTAGTCGTCTCTTTCTTGTTGTCCTTCTCTTCTTTGATGCATTTCGAATTGTCTCTGGAAGTTATTTAAATTAGTTTTAGTTTTACTCTGTGGTTTCTTCAATTAATATTTTGTTTGTCTATCAAAATACGCAGTAGTGCCTAATATGTCACTTAGGTAATCATTTTTAGCTCACAGAACTGCTAGTTATATTATGTACCAAATTCAATGAAGAAAGTAATCTAAAATGGCGTCTTGTACTTGCTGCAATAGGCAGTAACAGCTGATAGGGTCAACAAAAAAAAGCAGAACATTTTCACATTTTCTATCAATCCATCTAAATAGTGTTAAATCAACAGAAAAATGATGATCCAACACATTAAAAGTACAAAACAGTACAATAGCATCAATATTTATAAAGAAAATTCGAGCGCGTCCAATGAGAGAAGGTACAGCATGATAACAATTCCAGACTGATGACTTGTTTTGCAACAAGTAATCAAGTCAGCCGTGTGTGGGTAGAGACGGCAATAGTGTGCAAGTGCAAAAGCATGATAATGGACGACATTTTCAATCAATTTCTTCATTTAATCAAGTAATACTTGTTTTTCATGTAATTTTTTTCAATATACATATAGTAGACATTCAACTAACCTGGACGGCCCTTGCTGGCAGGCCTTCTGTGCCTTCTCGGATGAGTTCATCGTAACCATCTTATCCGGCGAGGTGCTCGAGACACTCAATACATCATGGTGCCCTTAATGTGTCCGTAACCACACACACAACATTGTCACTTTTCTGTTCACTGGATTGGTTTCACTTAACTTCTTTAACTTAGGAGAAATTGCTAAATAAAGATGGAAACTATAAACCTGTGAATTAGAAAACTAATTAATAAGTCTGATTGAGACTGGAGGAATAAAGGCTGAGAATTTTGCAATATTACTGAATAAATAACTTTATCTAAAGCTATAGGGTATCTTCCAGAGAAACCTACAGATGCTTAACAATCTTATGAAATTAGAGAGCTACTGTTTATTTGTTACTGCACTGTGGATTTCAAAGAGTGCCCTACAGATGTAGAATACAAGGTTACAATATTTAAAAAAACCGGCCAAGTGCGAGTCAGGAAAAATCATGTCTGTTGCATGGGAGCCCCCTTAAATATTTATTTCATTCTGTTTTCAGGGTTCCGTACCCGAAGGGGCCAAACGGAAGTACTACGGAACTAAGGCTCCGCTGTCCGTCTGTCCGTCATCGGGTCCTACAGCACGAACCATAATAGCTAGAGTTGAATTTTTTTACAGAATGTGTATTTCTATTGCCGCAACAACAAATACTGAAATACACGAAAAAAGGGTGTTTAGAATTAAATAGTAGGTATTAAGTCAATTTCAATACAGTAGCGCCTGAAATTTTTTAATAGCCGTTTCAGGCACAGACAATGATGGTGCAGAATTCTTCATGTGCGAGTCCAATCTGCACTTAAACAATTTTATAGGACTTATTTGTTGTTTTAGCAAATACATCACCTGTGAAAATTTTCGACTGTCTAACTATCATGGTACATGAGATACAGCCTGGTGACAGACAGATGGACGAAGGGCCGAAGGACGGACGGACTGACGGACGGCAAGTCAGTAATAAGGTCCCATTTTTTACCCTTTGAGTATAGAACCCTAAAAACTGACATTCGATGCCCTTAGAAAATAAGGGGCAACTAAAATACTGACTGAGCCACTAGTGCCTAAAACGTCTATGGCTTAGATCAAATACATGTTTTAAACATATTTCCATATACATGTTTTATGTGTGTGCTATTTGTCTGCTATGTGTGTGTGTTAAAACAAACAAACTTTTCTGAGTTCATTCCAGAGATATAGTAGAATATGTTACATTACTAGTATCTAATAGCGATTTCTTTACATCGCCTTTTATAAAACCAACAGTTGAAATGTAGTATGTATACCACACACACCACACCATTCGATCCATAATTAGTGTTTTTTTATAAGGTTTCTAATGCATTGCCAGGTAAGTTATGCTTATGAAATGTAAATGATAGATCTTTGTCTATGAGTACCAGATTACAGTTAATTTCAGTGGAAAAACTCCAATACAAACGCAGAAAACAAAACTTGTTGTGTGAAAATAGCGAAAATTTGATTGAAGTGGGTATGGGGACCCGTAACTAAAAACATGTTTCTGCTATTATTTAAAACATAAAGACCGAAAATAATAGAATTTCTGGACTGTTATAATATAGTTAGAGGCCAAATTACAGGGGAAAACAGCAATAAATCTACGAAAATGGGTTTTAGCGTAAAACTGATCACTGACTCTGAATTAAATAATTCCTGGTAAATTTACGGCGTACAACTCATCACTGCATCTTCCACTTGTGTTTAATTATAAGAAATTGCATGTTTTATTCATGAAACACAACTAAAAGCACAGAAAAGCTCACTTTTTCACATTTTCTTCATACGCGAAATATGAACTGTCAAAATTGTTCGCCATATTTTCTTCGCCTACCATCTACTCCACTCATAGATTTAAACGAGACAAAAGATATGATGCCCTAAAGAGAGAAGAGTGCAAAAATATTTCTAACTCTGCTATCCTACCAAATTACGAATGATGGATTTTACTTACTTGATCCTAGAATAAATAGTACATTTCATTTTGAATAGTTTCTCATTGTTATGGCGCATGTGTTTACAAAATTTATTGAACGCCTATTGCGCTATTTTTAGATACCTAGTTAGAACTTCTGAAGAATTTCTGTTCCTTCCTACTGTGTGGTTCTGGTTATTCTTAATCATAACAGATTTATAACTCTCCTTTTTGAGACATGTTAATTGTTGAGCAGCGCCATCCACCGTATAAAAACGAAAATTATAGTGTAAGTAAAGCGAAGCAAGCGTAGCGTGGTTGTTTGTTAGTTGGTTGGTCCACGTTTAGTTAAGCTATTCACTGCTAGATGGCGAATTACATTCTGTACTAATGTAAATGCATCTTTAATTTTTGTTAGGTTGGCAGCATTGTACTGGCTACAGAATTATTATTATTATTTTTTAATTTATTTATTCAAAAAGTTTAACAAATGATTCAGGATAACATCAGCGGAAACCTAATCTGCTGAATGTGAGCCGCTATAAATAGTAATGTAACTTATATTAAATTATTTATAAGCTAATTCAGAGCATAGATAGACAGGCATCGAGCAGTTACTTCTCTCTTTTATATAAATCAATAAAGTATTTTTTAAGATAGTTTTTGTATTTATGTTTTTTTCTTTTAACAATTTCGCTTAGAATTGTGTGTGGAAAGGTATTTAATATATATGGAACTAAGTATTTCCAATGTTGTTTACCGTGCACATTTACATATTTAGGTAAGTAAGACATAAATACATAGGCCTCTGTTAGGTTAGGTGTCTTAATGTTGAGGGTAGGGATGCAAACGATACATCGATTTTTAAAAACATCGATGTTTTGTTCTTAAACATCGATGTTTTATCATCGATGATGAAACTGTTAATATCGATGAAACATCGTTCTTATGAGCGATGTTTTATGAACGATGTTTTCTCAGCGCCATCTATGTATTGGTTCGTATACTTGCCAAAATTGGTGTTGCCATTACAAAATTTGATAAGTTACGTACGAGGCCGATTACTATACTAATCACTATTCACTTATTAGCGAAGTAAAGCGAATAGAAGCGTGATGCGCATAGAAAACGGGCCTTTACTCTACGGTTTTATCTAAAGGTCTGCGCTGTGGCTATGGTGTGTATGTCTGTGTTTGCGAAGCGCACAGTTCTTTCTTTCTTCATCGGCTCGGTTTGTGGAAAAGTAAAAAATAAACGCGTTTTTTTCCCTTTTTCAAAGCAGTGCCCGGTAGTCTAGAAAAACATCGTAAAAACATCGATGTATCGTTCATAAACGTCGATGTTTTATCATCGATGGTATTCTTTCGAAAACATCGATGTTTAAACATCGATGTTTTTTATGAACGATGTTGCATCCCTAGTTGAGGGTCTGACTGTGGTCTGACTTTAATTTTTAGTTCATTAATCTTACATGCATATTCATAAATCATAATGTTATAGCTATTTTTATGATATCAAAAATATTTACTACATTGCAATAGCCAAACATTCCTTTTTCATTATTTTGACGTGACAACGTCTTATAAATTGGTTTGCCGGGTGACACTTCAAGAAACTGCGTTACGCTCCGCTCACGTTATGCGCTCACAATGAGAGCGAGTGAGAGGCACGCGTCCCTTCCACTCGGGCATGGTTAGCCCGCCTAAGAGCGAGAGAGACAGACATAAAAAGTGAAAGGCACGCGTCCCTTCCACTCGAGCACAGAGATTCTTTGTATAAATTAATGTTTTAAATATAATTCTTTGCATAAATAAATGTTTTAAATTGTTACTATTATTTCATCCTTCTTCCTACTATACGAATGAATATTCACATTAAAATTATTTTACCACTCAAAGTCGTTGTCACGTAAAACTTTCGCCCGTATACCGACTTTACAGGCAACCAATTATTTTTTTTTTATATTTAATTTTAATGTAATGAGGAACTATAGGTTTCAATAATATAATCTGTACTGTAGGACTGTAGGTTATGTATCTTATCAAGTTTCTTTTTGCAAATGCCATCTATCGTCAGAAACAAGAACTTTTCCATGACATTTTGCTTGCCTCGAAGTTGTCAAGGTCGACAGGCAAGCAATAAAATTACTAAAATTAGCGTTTGAGTGAAAAGGAACGCATACTATATTTTATGTTGCCAGAAATTTAAATAAATTTTGCCGATTTCAGTGCCAAAAAGTTTACCAAATATACGTCAATGCCAAAGTAAAACGTGTCACTGTGGGCTATTCTTGAGGTGTCAAAACCACTAAACTAGAGGAACTAAAGGCACTAAACTGACAACCTTCAAATCCGACAGCTCTTGTGCGGTGGCCACAGATTCCATTTTCAAACACACCGTTTTAATTAGTTTAGTTAGTATAGTTCGTGTCGCCTTCGGAATCGCAGGCATTGTCTATTGGAGATGCGTGATCATTGTGTTTTGGCTTGCGGTGACAGGTGAAACTACCGCTTTTTAAAAGCTTTTATTTTACTTGCACTGTATGTACAGGTTGGCAAGAAAGTCTAGAAATTAAATAATGGCAACATAAATGACATATTAGAGCACTATTGCGTGTTTTGATAGACAATCCAAATATGACATTAAAGAAAACACGCAGTAGTCTGTGAATGTTGCCATCATTTAATTTCTAGACTTTCTTGCCAACCTGTATGTATGTTTGGAATTTTGGATAGAATAGAAAGAATAGAATAGAATAGAAATAGTTTATTATGACTTAAAAAAATAAACATAAAAAGTACAGTTAAATAGGGTACATTAGTTTAATAAGACAAAAAGGGACGGTCTCAGCGTTTGCTGTGAGTAGCACATTAATCCCGCAACAATCTTTTATATTATACGATATAAAAATTGTTGCGGGATTAATCTACAAAATTGGGCAAATAGATTAAATCAACCGCCTACCAACCTAATTAAATCTACACAAGAAAATCTCGCAACAAGCTTTGTTATCATATAAATTGTGTAATGTAATAAACTGACGCATTAATAAAAGCTTTATTTAAAAATGTTTTTTTTTAATTTTTAATTTATTGAAATAAAGTTGCGTAGAATTGGCGCTGCCCCGTAAACCCAACTTCAATTTTTTTTTTTTTACAGATTGCTTAGTTAACGTCAATATAACATTAATATTTTTTTTACACTGTAATAAAATAAGACTTCTTTAATAGACCGTTTTTAACTTAGTTTTTGAATCTCCTTTCTGGTCGGTCCGTTGCTTCGTTAGGTATTTTATTATTAAAAAGTGGCCAAGTGCGAGTCGGACTCGCCCATGAAGGGTTCCGTAGTATCATGTAATTATTGGACTGGATTTTTGTGTTGTAACTTTGTTTTTCATAGTCTTTGTATGAATGACAAAGTTATCTTTGCAGTTTTTAATAAATATTTTATATCTTAAAAACTGCTTATTATATTTTTTCCACTTTGGATGGGTCTGTCTCTTTAAAGATTGAGTTTGAGGAAAAATGGTTTTAAAAACCTCCACTTAATTTTTAAAGATCTATCTATTGACACCCCACACATTTAGATTTGATGAAAAATATATTTTTTGTTTCAGTTTCATGTATGGGGATTAAATTTTTATATTTTTCAGTTTTTGTATAAAAATCGTTAAGCGGTTCATAGAATACATCTACGTAGCAAGTTTAGTTTTGGAATAAATTTGCTGTGACATAAGGACGGACGGACGGACGGATGGACGGACAGACAGACTTGACAAAACTATAAGGGTCCTTATTTCTCTACGGAACCCTAACTAGCACATACTCCAATAAAATAATTAGCAACCTTACTGAGTCTGAACGCGGGCATAGCAATCTTATTTCTATTTCTAGTGCTAATAATATGATTATGACCTAAAATCTTGAGTATACCTATGTTTTTAGGGTTTCGTATCTCAGAAGAAGAGTGATCTTATAAGGGAAACCCTTAAAGGATCACTCGTGCGTCTGTCCGTCCGTCCGTCACAGACAATTCATTCAGAACATATTGGACCGATGTAGTTGAAAATTTATACACTTAGCAATATCTGTGACCTAAAGACAAAGTTGCACTGCAAATATTTAAATATGGAATATAGGGGCCACTTTTGAGGGGCCAAATAAGAAAAATTAAATCAAATCAAAATATGCCGTGTGACTGTGTGACATATCAAATGAAAGCACATGCTGCGAGAATCTTAAATGTATTTTTATAATATTTTTAAGACTAATTTTGAAAAAGTTGTGCATATCAGTTAATATGACCGATTTGCATGTCATCAAAATCTCTAGGATACTTCCCGAAGTCCTAAAAACCTGAATTTTTTTATGCAAGTACATGTTTGCAATCATATCCCATAAAAACTCCAAAATCTACAACTTTAACCCCCTAACCCCCTAAATCTGGCGTGCAAAGTTTGTATGAAAAAGTGAATTTTAGAGTACTTTTAGGATATTTTGTTGGTGGTGATATGTTTGTTTGTTTGGGAATTGAGCCCACAGCATATTATAAAAAATGTACAGCACAATAAATAACTTATACCTAGGCCAATTAGGGGCTCTTATTATACTAACATTACATTTTAATATTTTGAAAATACCGTTCATACATTTTATTTTTTTATTTTAATAAATGTTTTATCTAGAAGTTAAGAGGGAGGGGGAGGTGTGAAGTGTGTGTGAGGGTGTGTGTGCGTGAGCATGTGTGGATGTGTGTGTTGTAGTAATAATAGAGAGAAAATGAATTCTTTTTGACAAAAAAAAATAATGTTTCATTGATTATTGTTGTACAAAACCTTCTCAACGTGAGTCCAACTCACACTTAGCAGCTTATTTATGGTGTACATGGTATTTTGATAAATGTATTGACAGGTATGCTAACAGTAAGTATTTTGTTATTTTTGAATTCATCCCTTAGTTATTGCCAAGCATCTAGTTGATAGATAGCCTGAATAGCCCTTTTTGGAAGACAAATATCGTGTTTATATCTGCCGCTCTCCTCAAAGCAGTAGGTATTTCGTAAGACATTATACTATGGAAATAACAAAAGTAAACCAATCTGGCAGTTTAGACATCTGTAATGTGTCTGATTTGCCTGACCGCAAAAGCGACTGAGCTAAGTCTTCAGGCGAGACTAGTAACATGAGGATCCCATTGAAGTTTCGAGTCAATGGTGATTCCAAGGAAAATTGTTTCTTCAACGAGGTCCTTCAACATCAAGTCACATCTAAAGGGCTTCCAGTGCAATATCATCATAAATTCTACTAAACAATCTTTATGAAATATTTAAAGATTTTATTTGAGGTATGTTTGTTATATCAGGCAAATAATTCGATTTTTATCTGACGAAGTACCAATAAATTCAATGGGAGATAATCTGCACTTGCACTGAGCCAGCGAGTGGAGTATTCCTCAATCTTACTCGAATCCAGGTTAAGGCTTGTGTCTCTTGGTGGGGACATAAATAAGATAGGTACACTTACTTTATGTTCTTCGGTTCGCTCGCATTAAGACGCGCGGGTAAAACTTACAACAGAGAACAATATATGTGCGAGCGAGAGAGATTCCTATACCAAACGCTTTTGTTTACTGCATCATTTTTAAAGATAAGTATTTCAGCGCAAAATCGCTGAGGCCTATTGAAGCAATATCATGAAAATAGGCACTTATAGTCTGTAAAACAAAGCATGATCCTTGTGAGAGTTGTTTTCTAAATTGCACCTGTTCTGTTGACTAACAATTTTGCCGGCGCCCAGGCCCGCACTACCCAGTGTCGCCACCCCGCTGTGTCGACGTGAAATTAATCACGTTCCGTTCCACGCGACCACATCAACTTGTATCATGCCACCCGTCACCACCCGTCACCGTACTATCGCCTCATGCCCGTTCAAAATTAAAATAGGCGGTATTTTGCTGCCATGCACAAAATTCGAGACTACAAGTAAGCGATCTAATTAATTACACGATTAATTTAGCTATTTACATTAAAATCCGTTTACATCTCGCCAAAAAAACCCTATTTTGCCTTATCATCATAACCTAAAAGTTTATCGTTATTTGTCCGAATTTGGGTCATTTGATCGGGTTTGGTTGTAAACAAAGTGGTTTTTTGTGTTTTTGTGTTATGCTGAGTGTTGGTTTTTGTTGTTTGTTGTATATTATTGTTGTTTTGTTGTTGTGGCGATGTAGGTAAGTTGGGGCCCCTATTCTAGATAACGGTGATTAGGTCGTCCAAATCGAACTCCAATTAGTCTTGTAACTCTAGAGTAGGTTGTTAGCTCACAGTTTTATTCCTAATACGCGGTTGCTATATCAGCAAGATCCGACAAGGATTCAGCTTCACCTATGAAGACCGATGAACTTTTAGTTGCAGGTTGCTAAATCATCATAACCATAGTTTTTCTCCAGGTGCTTATTATCACCTACGAAACAGATAGACCTAGATAATGCCGCCTATGAAACATATTCATAATAATAATAATAAAAGCTTTTTATTTCCAAAAGCTAACAATTGATTTTGCATGTTTATCTTATAAATTATCACTAATCTTGGTGTGTCTAACAACATAGGCCTCCTCCAAATCTTTCCACTGTTTATTTCAAATTCATATTCATAATAGGCATAACAAATGGAAACCCTCTGTGTTGCATCATCATTTCAGCATAAACAGCTCTTCAATAGTTCAAAACATGTTTTTATTGATGTGTTTACCCTGTCCCTGATCCTGGCCTTGATTTTTGTCTTGATGGTTGCTAAATATTCGCCAAACTCATAAGCTTACGGTGGAATAGAAAGTAAATTCAAGTTGGCTTTTCTGACTGATAATTTTCAACTTAGTATAGGACCAGGTATAAAACCAAAATGACCGACATACTTACTCGAGTAGATCATCAAAAATGGGGCTGGACAGGACATATGCTACGCTGCAACACAAACAAATGGAGCAAACAAGTGACACTATGGTATCCAAGAGATTGCAACAGAAAAAGGGGACGTCCAACAAGAAGATGGGAGGATGATATCCGGCTAACATTGGGACCATATTGGACAAGAGTGGCAGCAGATAGGAAAGAATGGAGACAGTTGGAGGAGGCCTATGCCAAGAGGCACACCGAATTAAGGGACACTATATAACCTTAAGAAAGATAAAATTTAAAATTTGAATAACTGTGAAACTTAATTCGGAATAAAAGGCTATAATATTATTATTATTATTATAGGACCAGGTGTCAAAGTATTCTAAACCCACCTACATATTTGATCTTATCTAATACATAAACCTGCTAGATTGTTACCAAGTGCTAAAATCTTGAATTAAAAATAGAGTAGGCAAGCTAATAGAGTAGGCAAGCTAATAGAGTAGGCAAGCTAATAGAGTAGGCAAGCTAATAGAGTAGGCAAGCTAATAGAGTAGGCAAGCTAATAGAGTAGGCAAGCTAATAGAGTAGGCAAGCTAATAGAGTAGGCAAGCTAATAGAGTAGGCAAGCTAATAGAGTAGGCAAGCTAATAGAGTAGGCAAGCTAATAGAGTAGGCAAGCTAATAGAGTAGGCAAGCTAATAGAGTAGGCAAGCTAATAGAGTAGGCAAGCTAATAGAGTAGGCAAGCTAATAGAGTAGGCAAGCTAATAGAGTAGGCAAGCTAATAGAGTAGGCAAGCTAATCCTTTACTAAAGCTAAGCTAAGCTTTACTATACTAAGATTTGACACAGCTATTGCATGAAAAAAGTGAACTAACTTGTGAGATGATCAGATGACACAATGATATGTCAAAGTATTTTTTAAAGCAAAAGGGGGTGTTTTATTATTATTATAGGTTTCATGTGTAACACTTTGTATTCTTGAAACTTGTAATATATTTCTGAAAAATGTATAATTGAAATGTGTTGTAGTGAGTGAGTCATAATATACTAAATATATTATGTTGCTATGGAAGCTATGTGCCATAATTGAAACAAAAAGTAAACTTTAGAAAAAACCGACTTCCACAAACCCTATTTGATTAGATTGAGTTTAATACAAACTGTAACCCCTTATCCCCCCACCCTTGGGGAATTAATTATGTCAAATCCCATCTCAGTGCTACCCCACGCTACTAAGGAACCTCTGTACAAAGTTTCATGGCTCTAGGTCCACCGGTTTAGGCTATGCGTTGCCTGCCCGTCAGCCACGCATTGTATTTGTTTGTACCTAGTATTGAGCAGATCTGGTGGCCATATGTGGTCTTCATCAGCAGTTCCGCATCACAATATTATGCTTACCATGTGCATTTGCACGAGTTATTATGAAAAACACAAAAATCACTATAGGTCTGCCTATAATATTTGAAGAGTTCCCTCAATTTCTCCAGGATCCCATCATCAGATCCTGACCTGGTGTCAATGGGACCACCCTTGAGGTATTACCTATACGCCGAAAAAAGATTTGTTCAAATCGGTTCATAATTGGCGGAGTAATCGCGTAACAAACATAGAAAAAAAAAAAAAAAAAAAACATACGGGTCGAATTGAGAACCTCCTCCTTTTTTGAAGTCGGTTGAAAATAACTTGTCATGCTTTATATAGATAGCAGACTTTATATAGATAGCAGACATTATGCAATCGAAAATCCACCTTATTCTCAGTACACAAGTGACATCAATTTAAATATTTTAAGCTAGATTATTGACTTAATTGTTTGTTCAGGTGGAGATAATTTAGTTTATTTTAATACTATTATCTATCAAACAGTTTTTTACATATATCTAGAATCTATATGTAGAAATGTAACCCATTAATGTCCCCACCAAGAGGCACAGACCTTACTACATCTTGCTGGTGCAGTATGGGTGGTTGAAGGTGTTGGTTGGTTCCGATCCGATAATGTTGATAAATGTATTTATTAATGAGATAAATAAACTACCTCATTGGTTCATCATCATTAATATTCATGTTCTTCATTGCACAAAATAATGAAATAATACATTGATGAGAAGTGAACCATTATATGCAACGGTGAGCCTATCTCTAAAGAGAAATTCTACCAGCAAATCTAGGCAGGACAGAAGAGTTACCTACAGTTATTATTATTTACGGCCGATTGTTCCATAGTTTATCTGCCTGTTTATCTGAGGATTTTGACAGAATTTGTACATGTGAAATGTCAAATAAAGTTACCTGACTGTTTATCTGGGGATGGAACAATCGCCCCTTAATCTTGTGAAATCACCACAGACCACAAGATTAAAATAAAAAACCTACTTTCCCATGCAGATATCAACCATAAATTAACATTCTTCTCTCTCTTTCCAGATCTTGAACCCCTCTGATAGTCATCAGAACAATCAGGTCTAGCAATCATCACCGGCGCTTCCCCCCAAAAAAGAACCCCCCCTTTTGGCGACTGCACATAGTACGGGCAACCATTGTTCTGACAGCTTGCACCACAAGCTACACCCACGTCAAAGTAGCTCGCCCGAGCTATCGGCACTAGAGAAGACGACCTTAAAATCTTGTCAACCAAGATCAAAAGTTAAGTCTTTGTAGCTTGTAAGAATTATTATTATCCAATGGCGGATGGGAATATATCGAGCGAGGTCACCGACCTCACGGGGAAGATGTCCGAGCTGTCTGTCCTGTCCTTCCGGAAGGTGGACGAGGTGAAGAGACTCGCCAGCCACTTCCGGTTCGTTATCAACCACCCCGACACAGAAAAGAGCAAAACGGTGTGCAACTACCTGAAGCGGTTGAACCAAACCCATCGGTCGATATTCGTCCAGAAACGCGAGAGCGTGGAGGTCGAGTACATCTTTACTACGGAGAAGAAAAGCAGCCTGCAACGTCAGCGGTTCAACAGCTTACCAATCTCCGAAGTTCCGGAGTTGCTGAAAGCAGAACTGTTAGTCGCTGAGAAAGAGAATGCTCAGCAGGTTCACATCTGCACTGATTGCGGCGTGGAGATCGAGTTGAATGATGAAGAGCCGTTGATGGAATCCCTGCAGAAGCACTTCAGCCTGCAGATCCATCTCCCGCGGATGAAACGGGAGAGTGTGGACGTGTCGGAGCCGGTCCTGGTTCCCAACATGTCGCGGCGACTCTCCGCGATGGAGTGCGGTGAACTGAACAGCGCCAATTTGGAGCAGATTGTCCAGATGGTGAAACCGACGGAGAGAGTCGACAGAACCTTCTCGACCAAACTGGAAGCGGCGTTGGTAAGGCAACTGCCCGATAACACGGAGGCTGGCATCAACAGCGCTGTCAAATTCTACCAGAACGCGTACGAGAAACTCTGCCAGGAGGTAAACGCGGTAGATTTCTCGCCGCTAACCGGCTCCGTCGCGCCTATCATCATGAGCATCAAGGACAACGTGAATCAGAACTTCGCGACGGACGCAAATAAGAACTACGAGAACGAAGACGAAGCTCAAGACAAGCCCGCGAAGAACATAGCGAAGAAGTACCGCTACTACGGTCCAATAGAGAACTTTATCGTGAAGCTACTGATGAACCACAAGTTGCTGGCCTTGTCCGATGACCGCACGGGAAAACCGGCCTTCTTCTGTATGGCGTGCGAGTATTACACGCTGAGATTCCGCTACGACAGCGTACTCAGCCACGTTTTCAGTGAAACCCACATCCACAACCTCGCGTGCGTCCTGCAAGCCGACAAACACATCCCCTTCACGATGGAGGAGAGAACCGTCGAGAAAATCAAGGAGATGAACAAGAAGTTCCTCCTGAACCACAGTATTACTGAAGACGGCAACGCGCTGAACTGCGCGCTCTGCAAACTGACCATCGAGACTCCAGAAGCTTCCATCTTCCACATTCTAGACGAGACCCATCTGGGCAGAAAGTCGGATAAGATATACAGGAAAGCGAAGGCTAACAACCCCGACGGACCGATGCCGGAGGAGTGGGGCCCGCGGAGCCTGGACTGGGCGAAGTTCCTAGCCGGGACAGGGAAGCCGTTGACCAACCGGGACCACGTGGTCATCGAGAACTTCATCAAGCCTTCTGGAAAGATCTCGAACTACTGCACGTGTTGCGACATGACGCTGAAAGGGCCGAGGCAGGTGTTGTTCAACCACATTCGGCAGAAGAAGCATCTGCGCAACGCCGCGCCGCACAAACTGGCGATGTTGTACAAAAACCACGCGCGCTCGGCTGAGTACTACGCCAGCTTCGGCAACTATTACCTGTGCACGCTGTGCGACGATGTCGCCTTGCCATCGTTCGCCGCTATCGTCGAACACTTCGAAAGCCCGAAGCACGTCGAAACGGTCGCCAATATCGTTCGCGCAGCCGTCTTCCCTGATCAAGACACCAGGGTTATAGACTTTCATCTCAATCGGGCGGAGGATATAAGGTGCAACTTCTGCGACGTTACATTCCCAGATTTGAGCGAGGCTGTGCTCCATATCCTATCGAGCGTGCAGCACCACAACGCGATAGCCGACGAAAAGCTTTCAGCGAGCAAGGGAGACATCATCAGCGTGTACATGGCCGGGCACTACATACTACACTCGGAAGGTGCCACTTTCGATTGCAACACCTGCAAAGGAGTGTTCACGTCTATCCGCCCGCTGCTTATGCATCTCGTCTACGCGGATCACTACACAGTAAAACCGACTTCCGAAAACGTTTTCCGCTTCTACCTGGAGCTGAAGCACAATATTAACCTGCTGCAGAGAAACAAGTATGTGTATTACGAGTTTGGGAGGCTGAAGTGTGGTGTCTGTGATGAGGACGTGCAGGCAGATGAGAACGCTAAAAGCCATGTGGTTTCAGCGCGTCACAGGGAGAATATGGGGGCCAGTTATGTTAGTGTTAGCTTAGACGTCGCTCAGATAGAGTGAGCTAGTGAGATAGCTCCGTGATTGTATATGCCGAATGAAATAGGTTGCTAAGTATTACAAGAATCGCTTGCAGACGCACATCACAATATCATTTATATATTCATTTTTATAGAGTCTACTGACTAGTAGTAGCTTATGGCAATTTCAAGCGACGTTATGGTAGAGCTCGTCTAAGCTGAAATGACGCGCCCCACTCCTTGGTTTTGTATGACAATTAAATACGAAACCAAGGAGTGGGGCGCGTCATTTCAGCTTAGACGAGCTCTGCGTACAGTACTTTTATGTTTTCGACTGTTATCTAGCTGTAGCATTTCCAATAAATGAATTCGAATCTGTCATCAGTTTATCGGTTTTTGTGACGTTAATGCTTTTTAGTTGCCATTTCCTATATTAGTCAGTACACCAGTCTACTAATTACTAACGGTTTATTAACGGACGATCAAATCTGGCGATTAGTTAAAAATATCAACCTATTGCACAACATTTGCAACACAATGAAACAACTGTATACCATCTACCATCATTAATATTTATTGGGGCCCATAGCCCAAATATGGTTGCTGTTTTAAATCAGGGTTGAAGGACCATTTTATAAATTAAGGATATATTGTTTGCTAATGTTCCATTTTTTATTCGAGTTAGGGAAACTTCAGAACAGAAGAAGAAGAAGTAGGGAAACTTCGCAGTTCCAACTACAACAGAAAGACGTACTTATACATTCTGTATTATTTCTTCCGGACATAGAGTAAAGATTATACCTTTGTTAGAATTTTCGAAACGATCGAAGGTTGTTGCGTATGTTATTAGCATAAATGAAATAATGAATAGAATTGCTATAGATAGATAGTCTGAATGAATATAGTTATCGTGGTACAACTTGAACTAATACAGAAACCATGTTGTTTCATATCAAAAGAGTCGAGACTGACTCCGTGTAGATATAAACAAGCCAAGCCTCACCTCATGCCTGAGCTGAAAACTGACCAATGTCCAGCACAAAAACAGATTATTGCAAGATTATTGCAAACAGAGACTAAAGTTGTCTATGAAATATCCGTATATTTTACTTGATCGTCTAGTACCTATCTTCTAATTTTACATGGTCGTCTTAGTTATGTTTCTTCTAAGTTTAGTGAATGTTTAGTTCACGTGGTCCTGTGCTTTTAGCATTTTGAAATACAGAGCCAAAAGCTGTGATGTTCAGACTTTCCAGCTGTATGACTTTAGGACTTTTGACAGCCTCAATAGGCTTGTGGCCAAGGTAATCCAATCTAGGAACAAGTCTTAAGTTGAAGCATTATGTACAAAATGGCTTGACATTCCCAGAATTGTATATTTCCAGCAGATATTTTATAAAGTCAATTTTGTGCAAAAAAAGACACCATTTGATGGCACTTACATGACGTCGTCGTTCTGTTGTTATTTCATAGAACTCAGGAACAAAAGTTACGTTTTGACAGTTCATAAAAAGTATATATTTTGACTTAGGCCACAAGCCTTTTTAAGTGACAGCCGCCTTGCTAAGTGAGTGCCTGGCTGTAGGCAATCACTTTGTCATGCATGCTTGACTACCTACGTTATTTGAACGTGTTGTTTTTTTTTCTGCCGTCAAAAGTCTGGTGCAATGCAATGCAAGTCTACCTTAGAATTAGTTTTGGAAACTAAAAATTTAATAGAACAATCCAGAAACGGAGACTAAACTTAATTAAAATGATGTACATTTTGCGTGACGTAAGTTTCTCGCTGTTTTTAGATAATGAAATAATATAATCATGTTGTATTATTTGTAAAACTGTATTTTTTACTGGGCCCTAATGCTGCTCTGAGAATTTCACTTATATTTCATTACTATTCCATTGCAAACACCCAATCACCCATCCTCGTCGCCAGTTGTTAGGTTTTTGGAAAGGCAAGTAAAAGACAGTCGTAGCGTTGCTAGCTGATTTCACACTGTTTATTCATAACAAGAGGTAGGTACACAATATTTCCAAACACCTACCATTACACGATATAACAGAGGATAAGGAGGATAAAAATTTAGGAGAATACCAAATGACGCCATTTTGGGTGTTTGCAATGGAATAGTAATGAAATATAAGTGAAATTCTCAGAGCAGCATTAGGCCCCTGGTTGGAGGTCCAAGCGTGGCGCCTTTAATTTTTTTTAATTCAGTTACCTTGTGCCTTGCGAGGAAGGGACCTCTTCTATTTTGTTGACAACTAACAGCATTGTGCTGTAAGCGGCTAATTTTTATAGCCCTTAAATAAATTCCTGTTACAGACAGCAGTAATTTCATGAGATGTATGTATAGTTTATTCGTGATAAGAATGCAGTAAAGTCATCACTGTCCGGCGGCCTAGCCACGCCCCGAAACCAATCAAATCGTTTCCAATTATCAAGCCAAGTTCACAGTGACCAGTTGAAGGCAAACTTTCGAACGCGAATGTTGTGTCCTGTCCTGTGAGTGTGTGTTATGTAAACAGATTTAAATTTAAATTTCACTGCATTCTTATCACGAATGGGCTATATATAGCAAGATACTTTTGATTTTTTTTTATGTTTAAAACATGTTTTAAATGAAATAATAATGACGGAAATGGTGGAAATCGTTTTATTATTGAAATATATGAAATAATTTTTTAAATTGTATTTTATTTTTTAAAGCTAGGTACTTACCTAATAATTGAAACAAAAAGTAAAACTTTTAAAAATAAACGGTCAAGTGCGTGTACTAGGACTCGCGCACCAAGGGTTCCGAACACTCATGGAGAGCGTAACATTAGGTCTCCATGCAAACAAAATTACATAGGTAGTTTTGCAGATAGATAGTTTGCAGTTTTCAGATTTTTTCCTTCACTTGTGCTATAAGACCTTGCTTTGCTTTGTGCCTGATGATTGTGGGCCCACGGGAAGTAGGTACCCTATATGTTTTGGGCTCATTGCGAATACTATGAAAATTTTACAGCATAAACGGTCGTAGCGTTCGATTGCGTTGACCTAGAAGTTTGATTTTTTCACAGTTCTATGCGACCACAGACTGAGCAATTGATATAAATTCAGCTTGATACGTCCACGCGTTCTATATATAAAGGTCGTGACCCACGGACAGACAGACAGAGGACGGACGGACGGATAACAAAGTGATCCTACAAGGGTTCCTTTTTAAAAAACTTAAAAAAAACGACTTCCACAATCCCTATTTGATTAGGAACCAATGAAAAGTGATTTTTGAGTTTAATACAAACTGTAACCCCCTATCTGGCAATCTGTCCTAAAGTGTCACATTAGCGAGATATTTGAGTGAACCCAGTCAAAAATGGCGACACCGGTCAAAAGTAGTGACCCCTGTCAACAAAGTGACATCTGTCAACAATGTTAAGTAACTATCACCAAGTCTTGAGATTGAATGATTTTGCAAAAATAAACTTTTGGCACTCTATGATATCAAATATCTCGCTTATGTGTGTGTGTGTGACGCTTTAGGAAAAAATCCTCATGACATAAAATGTTGGTATAGTAGTCTTCTATCGACGTGTGCAGGTTTTAATTCGATATCTTTTCAAAACAACTTATTTTTCCCACCAAAATGGAAGGATTCGGAATAATTCCAGAATTATTCCAACATTTGGAATTTTTCCAAACTGGGTGATTCGGAATAATTCCCAGCGCCCATCTATAGACAGGACAGACGATAGACCGACATAGCGGGGGTAGCTCAGAACAATAAGGGGGTAGTAATAAGGTCCCGTTTGGCACCCTTCTGGTACGGAACCCTAAGAAGCGTGAAATTTATGCGATACAGCAGTCACCTTGGTGGTATCAGACTTATTTGTTGAATGACTAAGAAATAGGCTATTATAATGAAAAAATATGGAAAATATTTCAACACGTGGCGATTTATCTATGTAAATAGCGAATAAATAAAGTGTTGGTAGATTAGATACCTACTAGCTATGATACCGTGCGATGCCGCGCATTCTCCCGTCTGAGATAACATTAAAACTGAATTATCTCAGAAACACTACTATTCACGACATTTTGTCAAAGAATATTTGTTGTTTGTAATTAAATTCTCAATCGATGGACATAGGTTTTATAGGTGCACTTACACGAAAAATGCTACATTTTAGGGAATTTCAACTTGGGGTAAATAACCCAGACCAGATAGAGCCCTCAGACCTTCCGCAGACGGACAGGCGGGCGGGCGGGGAGGCTTCGTAAACGCGGGCGGGGCGGCGGGCGCACTCAGGGCCTCAACCAGAGATGAGGCGCCTGCGCAGTGGCGGCGCGGGCGGCGGGCGCACTCAGGGCCTCAACCAGAGATGAGGCGCCTGCGCAGTGGCGGCGCGGGCGGCGGGCGCACTCAGGGCCTCAACCAGAGATGAGGCGCCTGCGCAGTGGCGGCGCGGGCGGCGGGCGCACTCAGGGCCTCAACCAGAGATGAGGCGCCTGCGCAGTGGCGGCGCGGGCGGCGGGCGCACTCAGGGCCTCAACCAGAGATGAGGCGCCTGCGCAGTGGCGGCGGCGGGCGCACTCAGGGCCTCAACCAGAGATGAGGCGCCTGCGCAGTGGCGGCGCGGGCGGCGGGCGCACTCAGGGCCTCAACCAGAGATGAGGCGCCTGCGCAGTGGCGGCGCGGGCGGCGGGCGCACTCAGGGCCTCAACCAGAGATGAGGCGCCTGCGCAGTGGCGGCGGCGGGCGCACTCAGGGCCTCAACCAGAGATGAGGCGCCTGCGCAGTGGCGGCGGCGGGCGCACTCAGGGCCTCAACCAGAGATGAGGCGCCTGCGCAGTGACGGCGGCGGGCGCACTCAGGGCCTCAACCAGAGATGAGGCGCCTGCGCAGTGGCGGCGGCGGGCGCACTCAGGGCCTCAACCAGAGATGAGGCGCCTGCGCAGTGGCGGCGCGGGCGGCGGGCGCACTCAGGGCCTCAACCAGAGATGAGGCGCCTGCGCAGTGGCGGCGCGGGCGGCGGGCGCACTCAGGGCCTCAACCAGAGATGAGGCGCCTGCGCAGTGGCGGCGCGGGCGGCGGGCGCACTCAGGGCCTCAACCAGAGATGAGGCGCCTGCCCAGTGGCGGCGCGGGCGGCGGGCGCACTCAGGGCCTCAACCAGAGATGAGGCGCCTGCGCAGTGGCGGCGCGGGCGGCGGGCGCACTCAGGGCCTCAACCAGAGATGAGGCGCCTGCGCAGTGGCGGCGCGGGTGGCGGGCGCACTCAGGGCCTCAACCAGAGATGAGGCGCCTGCGCAGTGGCGGCGCGGGCGGCGGCCGCACTCAGGGCCTCAACCAGAGATGAGGCGCCTGCGCAGTGGCGGCGCGGGCGGCGGGCGCACTCAGGGCCTCAACCAGAGATGAGGCGCCTGCGCAGTGGCGGCGCGGGCGGCGAGCGTACTCACCCAAGTCGTAACACAAAGGTTCTGCCTAACAGCATTTTAACAGTACACCTTGGACTCATTAGCTGCCGAAAGTAGCTGCATATCAGCTTTATATCCTAATATGCAGCTGATATAACTCTGATTTGGGCACAAATTTGGCAGCACATAGCTGCACAATTGCATTTTAATAGCATTTTATTAGCATTATTAAAGGTAACAGGTCCTACAAGGGCTGCATATTGACTGCCTAACAAGCCACGTGGTACTTATAATAGTTGATATGCAGCTGTAAGGATAAGTGTGGACATCAAATATACTTTACAGAAGCTAAAAGTAACTTATCAGGGAAATTGTGGACTGATTTGTGGTATGTTTTTGCATATACCTTTCAATATTTGTAGTAGGGTGAAGTGTTACTCCGTGATACAAAGAAAAGATTACATTGCGGTTGCCATTTTGAGGATAAATAATAAGTTCTAAGGTAAGTAATACTTTGAGTTACTGCTATGATGTGTAACATTTTATCGGGAATGTAACTTTATTGTGAAATATCATACATATTTGGGTCAAAATTTTCACGGGCCCTCATAATATCCACAAATACGTGAAAAAAAGTGAAATAAAACATGCAATTACAAGTAAATATATTTTTTACATGATAATTTTAAGTTGTAAACTGTTGATATTTTTTTTTTAATATATTATTCACGCCAACCCGATGTTTTCTAAAACAAACCAATAAGGATAAAAGCTAAACATTTACAATAATACGCTTCAAGTACTTTTATAATGGCGGATAAACGAGTGGTCAGTTTAAACTTTAATTTAATGCTAAGTGCTCTAAATATGTCCACCCGTGGCTTCTAATGAAGCATTAAGTTGCATAGGGAAGCACTTGTGGTAAATAAAGCAGCCACGGATCGCTATGTAGGGCAGTAAAGTCAATTAAAATTCAACTAGCTGACTAAATGCCCACATAAGTACTATAATTCAGCCCAGGTCTGAATTGACGGGCACGAGTGTACAGATTAATAGCAGTGCGCTGTTAAGTCACTGCTTAAAAGGTCACACGTGGTACTATTGTGGCCTTTAGTAATGCTGATATACGAGTATACTGTATCAGCTGTCTAATGGCGTAAAAGTGTACGCTTAAGCAGCATACAGCATTACATAGTCGGGCCATAAGTTCTGTCACATGGGTAAAATTTCGAATTTAGAATAGAGGCCACAAAAAAAGTTATGGGAATTCGAAATTTGAATATTTCAAGAAAATAAAAATACAGGTTTTCTGGAATATTCTTCATTTTCCAATATGGAGTGGACGCGCAAAGAAGACAGAGTCGCAATAATTGCATTGCATCGTTGCGGCCACGCACCAACAGTGATTTTTAAACTGCTGAAAAATTTGAAAATTCCACTGAGATTCATTTATCGTACTATCAAACGATTCAGGGAAGATTCAAGTTTAGATGATAAACAAAGAAGCGGTCGACCTCGTACTGTTCGGACTCCAGCGGTCATCAAAGCAGTGAAGGCGCGAATCCATCGAAATCCTGTCCGCAAGCAAAAAATGTTGGCTCTGCAGATGGGACTAAGCAGAGCCACTGTTAAAAGAGTATTGAATGAAGACCTAGGACTGCGTGCTTACAGAAAAAGAACAGCACATCTTCTTAACGCACGGCTGAAGAAAATCAGACTCGAAAGATGCCGGGTTTTGTTAAGGCGGTACGCAGGTAAAAAATACCGCGAAATACTTTTTTCGGACGAAAATATTTTTAATGTTGAGGAGAGTTACAACAAACAAAATGATAAAGTGTATGCACAGTCTAGTGAAGAAGCGAGCAAACGTGTGCCACGTGTTCAGCGTGGCCATCACCATTCGGCATTCATGGTTTGGCTTGGGGTCTCCTATTTGGGTCCAACAAAGGTGTTTTTTTGTGAAAAAGGAGTGAAAACCAGTGCCCTCGTATATCAAAACACAGTCCTAACAAACATTGTGGAACCTCTTTCACAAACAATGTTCAAAAATAGGCACTGGGTTTTCCAGCAGGATTCTGCACCGGCCCATAAGGCGAAAAGTACCCAAAACTGGCTCACGACCCATGGAATCGTCTTTATCAGGCACGAGGATTGGCCCTCCTCCAGTCCAGACTTGAATCCTTTGGATTATAAAATATGGCAGCACCTAGAGGAGAAGGTCTGCGCTAAACCCCATCGCAATTTGGAGTCACTTAAAGCATCTCTGATTAAAGCAGTCGCCGATATTGACATGAATGTCGTGCGTATTTCGATTGATGACTGGCCTAGCAGATTGAAGGCTTGTATCGAAGCCAGAGGAGGACATTTTGAATAATTTTAGTGTGGTTTAAATCTGTATTTTGTACCCTTTCATTTGATATATAAATGGTTGTAGTGCGTAACTCATTGTGTCATTTATTTAACTTTCCATATGTGACAAAACTTATGACCAGACTATGTATATCTTTGTTAATAAGCTTCACATCGTGATTGCTTGCATTACAAAGGTTCACATGTTCTCTCTTAAGATGCAAGTGTTTTAAAAGTCCACCTGTGGACCATAATTCAGAAAAGTGCAGTATTTGTGTCCACACGTGAACCCTTATTCAGAAAACTGCACTATTTGTGTCCACACAAATTCAGTTTTGCAGCTGATAGCGTACAACAATACTAAACGCTGCATATCAGTGAATCTGTGGCGTCTGTGTAGCGCCAAATAGAATCGCAGTAGAGCATAGTGCATTATATTGGGTCACGTTATTTATTATGCAGCTATTGGACTACGAGTGAACATTAATAATGCTTTTAAATTGCTCAAACAACCGATGTGGACCTTATGTGGAATTATATAGTGCAACTTTGTGTTACTTGGGGGGCCTCAACCAGAAATGAGGCGCCTATGCGCAGTGGCGGCGCGGGCGGCGGGCGCGAAATATCGAACATTTGAAATGTTGCCGTCCTTGCGTCCGACCGTCCATCCATACTGACTGAAGTGACGGTAACTGCTTGTTTGTGTTGTTTCCCGATCTTAGGGTGTAGGAGTTGGCGCGTCTTGGTCCAACGCGAGTCGCGCGCGACGCGACACGAGGTAACTGGCCGGTGGCTGGGTGAGAAATCAGAGAGAGGTGTCTTTTTCTACCCCGCACCCATCCTCATTCATCCTAGAGAAGATTCACTTTCGATCACTGGGTTAGGTATGTACAATACTCAATTTATTTCCTTACTGTCCCTGTCTTAGGCTAAGGAAATACACCGAAGAGAGAAATACTGAGTCCATCGCCCCCCTCTTTGGATTTCTGTGCGCCGAGATGGTTGGAAATGGAAAGACCACGCAATTTTGTCATCTAAATATTTGTACGGGCGAGTACGCCCGTACGCGACGGCCGACGAGACGAGACGGAGCGAATTTAGTAAAAGATGTGCTTCGCTGTTGGTTGAGTTTATTAGACTAATGGTAATGGCATGGAGGAAATGTAATGGTCTCCCCATTTCAAGATTTAAGTAACGTATAGTCCCAGAGCTGAGGGACCAAAACTGCAACAGTTTTATAAAGGCTGATATTTTAATATTAGGTCAGAAATATGTTGTTTAACTACAATAGTCTGGTCGACAGTCAAGCCAGTTTTTGGGACAACCATAGGGGACGGGATGGCTAGCTGGCTGAACTCTCCGACTAGTACGCCACCTTGCGGCATCAAATTGAAGTATATCATTGCCATCTAATGGCGTCATACTGAACTAAACTAGTTACGCCATCTAGTGGCAGGTAGTGTAACAAATTCAAGCTCTTCTGTTTGCTACTGGTCAGTAGTCTCAGACTTATGTAAATACACCTTAGTATATTTTATTATGTTGGTACTTCTGCTACGAAAAAAAGAAAAAGTCAAACCAATCTTGATTTGACATTTTGATTTGTCAAAGTCAAAATTTCATTCCAAAATAGCGCCGATTGACGCTCGCTTTTTCATAAAATTTGTTGGATTTCAGTTGTTTACTCGCCGCTTATTTGAAATAACAAGCCCGAGCGTGAAGATGAAGACGCGCAAGCGAGGACGGAAGCCGAAAGCTGAAGCTGAATGCGAAAACCATGTCGATAGCGATGATCTCGACACGACGTGTGGCGTGTGCCAGGCAGAATTCGTTGATCCTGCCGACTTGCGCGTGCATACCGCCCAGGTGCACCCTCCCCCTGCCCCCCACTTCACCTGCGAGCTCTGCGCCGCCCCCGCCCCCAGCGCGGAACACTACCTACTCCACATCCGTGACCACCACTTAGCGCACCTCAACTGTTGTATGTACTGCAGCAGAGGCTTCACGGACAAAGATCAACTCATTCAACACGAGAAGAAACACCAGAGCGATGTAGAGGATAAGTTTGCCTGCTCTCATTGCCGAGTGCTGTTTGCAAACATCAAAGCACTTGAGAGTCATGAGTTGACTCATCATTACGACAGTGATGAAGGGGTGATGCTGCAGAAGTATTATCCACATCTCTCCACAATACTCTGCATGAAAGCCGATGATTTCATGCAAACACTCAGTGATGAATTAGTGTATACTTGTTGTAAATGTAAGTTTACAACCGGTGATACTGCACTGTACCTGAAGCATTTATCAGACAAGAACTGTTGTTGCTTTTCGTGTCACAAGTGTAACAAAATATTTGTGTCGAAAAAGTCATTGCCACAGCATTTTAAAGCTCATCCAGAGTGCTATGATGGTCTTTGGAATGTTGCCGTGAAAAAAGAATGCAAACAATGCAAGCAATTGTTCGGGTGGAAAATTTACAAGTCTCACATTCTGAGGTGTAAAATCATTCAGTGCATTAAGTGCAATTTGGTGTTCGACACCATTCAGGATCTAACGGCTCATCAGGCCGAACATCCAAATACCATTACTCTGAAGCGCTGCCGTTATTGCCATCAAGAATTGGTCGGCTCACCATCATTCTACAAGCACATGGAACGCGTGCACAGAAGAGACTACCATCTTTACAAATACAACTGTGTGTATTGCGAAGCCTTTTTCAAACACCCAAAGAACTTGTTTGGACATTTGTTTTCCAAACATAAGGACATCAAACCATATTCTTGTAACATTTGCAATGAGAAATTCCATTTGCGGAAGACATTTACCATTCACATCAAGATGAAGCATGCAAGCACCGGCTTTGTTGAGTTTGATGAAAATCTCAATGTATTTTTTGCCGAAAATAAATCGGAAAATCCGTTTCAACCAGCTCCTAATTCTAGTCTGTACAATGAAGAAGAAGAGGCTGATAGGCCCAAGAGTGATCAAGATGAAGTTGAAACTGATTTCAACACAGATGTTGAAGGTCCTAATAAAAAAGGCGCTAAGAAAAAGAGGGTGATGAAACGAAAAGTGAATGCATCAAAAGACGATAGGACAGATGCGGACACGACAGAGATCGGAACAGAAACTGATGCTCACACACAAAACGAAGCAGAGACTATGGAAGGAAGAAAACCGACCAAACGCTTAACTCGTAAACGTAAGTTAAATACCGCCGAAACCGCTATCGAGATATTAGACGACGAGAGTTCCGACGACGAACCGTTATTAAAAGTCAGAAAACGTATCAACATTCGTAGAGATGCCGACAAAAAGATTGTCAAATTAAACAAGTCGAAAACGCAGAATGCAAAGAGTAAACTAACTTGCAACGTGTGCAAAAAATACTGTTTCACCGTACAGAATTACCATCGCCACATCAGCCTCCACTTCAAGAGTGAGACTAAGCAGTGCATCAAGTGTGCTAAGTTGTTCAGCAGTGGTGCCAAGCTACAGGAGCACCTAGAGACGGCGCATGCCACTTCACACATCACCGCGACGCTCAAGAAACTACTCGAGCGACGGAAGCTGCTGCACAACGTCATCGGCGGACCCATATCGGCCCGGGACAAGTTCCGGATGACCATCAAGAAAGTACACATACCCAAATGTGACACGGTCGCCCGCTTACAGCCTGCAAACAATAAAGAATTGAACGTTAAAAACTTCCTCGAATCATTCTCTCCAGAAAAGGGTGCTGATAAATCTGTTGCGACAATCACCGAGGTGAAGAATTACACTAAAAAGCAGCCTATCAAGATGACGAAATTTCGACCCACGCCAATGATTACAGGTAAACCTAAACTCCGAATGCCGACCAAATTCAACAGGACCTACAACGAAGTTGTAACAGCAACCGTGAAAGAACATAGAGGACCTATAAGCAAGCCGAATCTTAACTTTGGATGCCACGTTAGCAGCGTTGAAGATTTGTCCCAAGTCGATAACTATGACGACTACACAAGCATGCATCAAGACGAATACGTGGCAGAAGCTTACGGCTCGATGCAGAACGTCAGTATCATCCCAGACGTAGGACATGAGGTGATGCTGGAGAACACAGAAGAAACCCCCAGAGCTGTCACCAGGACACCTATAACTCACACAGTCGAGTTACCAAAGGCCAACAAGTACATGCCGCGCGGTATCCAGATAGCTCACCTACAACCGCAGGCGCCTTACTACAAAATAGTCCCATACGAGCAAGTCCTGAAACAGAGTCAACCAGAGAAGCCAGAGATGGAAGACGTGCGAGAAGAAATAGAACTGCCTTCCGGAACGAAACTGGTCAACTCGAACCCTCTCGCTCACTTGATGGCGAACAGAACTGTGTCGCAAGGGAACGAGACGTGGCGCAAGTACAATAAATACAAGCCCAAGTTGGATCACAAGACGGCGCTGGCGAATGCCATGCTGAAGCTTCAGGAGACGCCTCTGAAGAAACACAAGCCGAAGAAATAGAACAAGGCTGGCCAATTAGGATTCTCATAGGCCGGTTCCCATAGCGAGCAAGACGGGTAACGATATCGTCATAATAACTTATTAATAGGGCGGCGAAAGCTATGTACATAGTAAGTCGAGTAACGAAAATCTCTGAAGTTCTCAGAGCGGCGCTAGCAGCCACAAAAATCTGTCATGGCTTTGAGGCGGCTAGAGCCGCATGGCACGAGTAACGAGAACCTTATAAGAACTCATAGGGTGGCGCCAGCCGCCATGGAAATTTCCCAAGACTAGCAAAGTCGATTAACGAAGATCTCAAAAGTACTCGGATCGGCGCTAGCGGCCTGAAAATTGTCACATGGCTGGCAAGACGACGAGTAATGAGAACGTCACAAGAACTCAGGGTGGCGTCAGCAATTTCCCATAGAATATCAAGCCGGGTAACGACAACGACATAAGAACTCATAGGGCGGCCCGGAATTTTCCCAAGGCTAGCAGGTCAACAAAAACCTAAAAAGTACTTATCGAGCAGGGCGTTAGCCGCCCCAATTTCTCCCATGGCTGGCAAGGTCTCCCATCTCGCGCGGATATTTGTAATCTCATTTCAGCCAAAGCCAATCACGTACCGCTATTCTATTTTGTTTTCGATTAATCGCATGTCACATTTGACCAGTTTTTCAGAAACTGGGAGTAAGGAGTGGTATAATAATAACAAGACCTCTTGTTAGAGATGAGCTCGCCTTTGTAGAAGGTCTTTCAATCATATTTTTTCTGTATACTTATGTCTGCTCTGTGTACATAGGTAGAGCTCGTCTGAGCTGAAATGACGCGCCCCACCCCTTGGTTTTGTATGACAAGTAAACACGAAACCAAGGAGTGGGGCGCGTCATTTCAGCTTAGACGAGCTCTAGTACATTATTAGAATGACGATCTTTACAATAATGAAAGCATTACGGAGGAGGGCAGCCGCAGCCGCCATTTGCGAATTTCCCCTATCTGTCGGGCGGGGAACAAACAAGTCCAAAGATCTTTTGGTGCGTGAGTGACGTTTACAGGAGCGAGCGCCACTTCTACGCAACTTATCGCAATGAATTGAACCGCGTCATCACCTTTCATTCTTCATCGTCATCAAGTGTAATTTCCGCCGGACACCACGCGCCAAAAAAACTTTGAAAAGCTGTAGGTACCTAAATAATATGTAAAATACAGGCAGATAATAAAATAAACGTTTTTTATTTATACACTTTGAAAGGGCTGATCATCTTCCTCAAATTCCTGGATGCTCTTCAACATTCTTCCAACTCTTACATTTCGTTAATCTTCCTACAACACCTGAATGCTCTTCATCATTCTTCCAACTCTTACATTTAGTTAATCTTCCTACAACACCTGAATGCTCTTCATCATCATCCAATTCCTGGTATGCTTGTCATCAACCTCCAATTCCTGGATGCTCTTCATCATCCTCCCTTTCCTGGATGCTCTTTATCATCCTCCCTTTCCTGGATGCTCTTTATCATCCGCCAATATTTGGATGCTCTCCATCGTTCCCCAACTCTTTGAAGCTCTCCATCATCCTGCAATTCCTGGATGCTCTTGATCATCCTCCAAAACCTGGATTCTCTTCACCATCCTCCAATTCCTTTTTACTCTTCACCATCCTCCAATTCCTGGGATGCTCTTCATCAACTTCCAATTCCTGGATGCTCTTCATCCTCCTTTTCCTGGATGCTCTCGCATCTTTCTCCAACACCTGGAATATCTCCATCTTCCGTTCAGGGGGCGGAAGCTCTCTCTTTTCCAACTTCTTTGTTCTGTTTCTCCAAAATCTTCCTCCAAGTCCTGGATGCTCTCGATCTTCTTCATTGTCCTCCAGTCGTGCGTGACACGCATAATTTCACCGTGCTGTACTTAAACTTAAACTCCATTTTACGACTGTCAAAAGTCTAGGTACTTCAAGACGCCACATACATACAGCCTTCCTACGATCTTGGCTGATGTGATGCTTATTGCTTACAGGCCGCCGCCGCCATACCAGTGCTTTTTGAGTGCCGCCCACATGCAAAGGATAAGTTCAAATAAATATAGGTGGCTGGCACACATGGCGACACGGCGGCGGCAATGTTTTGCGCGCTACTGCTGCTGACATGCCTGCAGCAGGGGCAACCTAAGGTGAAAAGAAATCGGTCAAGTGCGAGTCGGAATCGCACAAGAAGGGTACCGTACCTACCTACCTACCACAAAAACTCTCAAAAAGATTATGCCCTCACGCCCTCACGAGGATTTGAACTGAAACCCATTGAACTACTATTACTTGGTAGCTCAATGCTGAAACCCTACGGATTGAGGGCCTCCTACAACTATTCACGGCGTTCTGCTGAAGACGATCATGCAAGCGTCAATCAAAACCATCAATCATGACTATTCATGAATGACTGATGGTTGATTGATGTTGATTGACGGAATGTTAATCGACATTAGACGCTCAATCAGACTGATGGTCAGTCAGTCAGACACAAGATTTCACAAACAATACACGCGTCCACTCACGGACGAGTGATTGATGAAATGCCATTACAGGTTGGCAAGAAAGTCTAGAAATTAAATAATGGCAACATAAGTGACATATTAGAGCACTATTGCGTGTTTTGATAGACAATCCAAATATGACATTAAAGAAAACACGCAGTAGTCTGTGAATGTTGCCATCATTTAATTTCTAGACTTTCTTGCCAACCTGTACACGATCATTCAAAAGTCAGGATTGATGGATGACTGGAGGAAATTTAATTTTCGTCAATCAACTATCAGTCACCCACCCATAAGTATATAAATCCGTGCACCCACCATCAATCATCGCATTAGACGGTCAGTTTTTCGCTGAGGTTTTTCGTCAATCACAAATCACAGCATAATTGATTGAGCGTCTATTCACCGCCAAACATTCAAACGTCATTTACAAGTTCAAGTTTGACATTTCATTTCGTAAATCTTTCAGTGATTGTTCATGTTCACCTTCTTCTATGATTTTGTGAACGAAAAAGAGTAGTTTAGTTGGATTTGCAGTGCCTTAACGACAGTATTATATCCAATAATAATAGTTACGCTATTGTATTAGACCTAATGTCTTTAAATCGGTAAGTGTTTACAGTTATATCATACATAACCTCTAATCTAAAAGTATTTACGGCTATTATTGAATCGATTATCAAAAATACAAGGGTACTAGGAAAACTATAGTAAAAAGAGCTCCGTGGTCCAGTGGATTCATGTTCGCTTCTCACAAAGAAGATGCAGGTTTCATTTTAAACTTAAATTATACGTATGAATGCTTGTCTCCTTTGTGCTGTTTCTCTATCAGCTATCTGTATATTATGTGTGAGTACAATAAAGAAATTCCGAATTACGATTGTTTCTGATGGAACCAGTGGCTCTGTGAGCTGTAGACCTCGCGAGTATGTCAGTGGGAAAGCGGAACTGCTAACACATACAAACTTATCAATGTACCTGGTTACGTACATGCAGTATGAAAGTAGCCGTACCAATAACTTTGTAAACTACATTTTGCGATCTAAAATACAACCTATTGACTTTTTACTAAAATGATATAGTCTGTTTCACTCTCATGGTTTTTACAAATCCAACAACACCTCATTTATTAATATCCATCGAGCCGTTTGAGTTGTAGCGATTTTTTTACATTTTAAAACCCCATATTTCCGCCATTTTGAAAAAAAACAAAAATTGGCTCGACATAAAAATTCTATTTCACGCGAATCGGTTGAGAAAAATGTGCCCTGTAGAGGAGAACAAACAAACATATGAAAGCATTTTTGCCCAATCCTGAAATGGAGACGCTTCGCTCGCTCGGTCAATAAACAGTGTCTATTTTACACAAATTTGTGTTCATATTTTTCACCAAGTTAAGAACTTATAAAATCTGACTTCTTGTACATTTGTATACCGAGGACTAAGTACCTAATAAGGAAAAATTAAGGATTAATTATTATGGAATGCAATTAATCATGGAATACTATTAATTAATGTTTATTGTATTGTCTTCTGCATTGGATTAGTCTGTAAGGCTATACAATTTAATTTGAATAATAAATAAAAATAAATAATAGTAAATAAATAAGTCATGAAGTCAGATTTTATTAAGTTAAGATTTTAATAAACCCAAAAATGAGCCATCAATATCTGTCTCAAATCAATTAAATTTTTGGTTTAATGGCTTGTACCTACTGTGGTGGACCTGACATTGAAGTCCATGCATATGACATAATATAAATGAATATACAATCCTAACAGCCAGAATTTATCTCATGACAATGACTATAAATACCAAAAAGTCACAAAAAGGCTGGATGTATAATGTCATCCAGGTAAAACAAATTAAATTTCCCAGTTTTTTCATGCAGGAGCCCAACTACTGGACCGGTTTCTGATTTTCAAAATATGGAACCGAACTATTGGATTGACCTTTCGAACAAAGAAATAATTTTTGAAATCGGTTCATAAATAATACCAGTTTTGAGGTACATAACACACATAAAAAAAATACAACCAAACCTATGAGAAAACAGAACAAATTATTGTGGTCTTCTGTAAAAGTTTTATGTACTCAATACCAAATTGTCTAACAAGTCAAGATTACCTCCACAGCTATGACACAATCGTGGTGGGTCTCGGTGTGGCTGGGCTGTCAGCGCTGTCAACGCTGGCCCGGGCTGGCCAGAGAGTCGTTGGCTTGGAGGCAGCGGGGCGGCTTGGCGGACGGGTGAGGACCGAGCCCTTTGCTGACGGGGTGGTGGAGCTGGGAGCCGAGTGGTTAGCGGTATTTTTTTCTCACTTGGTGGCACTGGTGTTATTGGTAAATGCATGCAGCATGGTGTATTACTGGGCGATTAAGAATAACATTTACCAAACATTAGAATCCAATATCCATATTATTACATATCCGTTTATATTTAATTGCATGTTTTATTAACCGACTTCCTAAAGGAGGAGCTTTACAATTCGTCCGGATGTTTTTACTACTATGTACTATGGACCACCAGTTTAGGATCTGATGATGAGATCCTGGAGAAATCGAGGGAAGTCTTCAAATATTATAGGCAGACCTATAGTGATTTTTGTGTTTTTAGTAATAACTCGTGCATTTACTCACGGTAAGCATAATATAGTGATGCGGAACTGCTGATGAAGACCACATATGGCCACCAGAACTGCTCAATACTAGGTACAAATACAATGCGTGGCTGACGGGCAGGCAACGCATAGCCTAAACCGGTTGACCTGGAGCCATGAAACTTTGTCCAGAGGTTCCTTAGTAGCGTGGGGTAGCACTGAGATGGGATTTGACAAAATTAAGTCCCCAAGGGGGGGGGGGGGATAAGGGGTTACAGTTCAGGTTATCAAATAGGGTTTGTGGCTTGGTAATGTCTACAGAAATAAAGAGTTTTTGAACTTGAACTTGTATCCCACAGGATCCACGGCACTGAACGCAGCATAGTGTATGAGCTGGCGATGAAGAATAATATCACCATCGTTCCCCAGGACTTGACCTTCAGATCGTACCACAGTGACGGGACGGAGTCCGACCAGGTTCGTCGAGATTGAACAAAATGCACATCTTCACGCTTTACCCAAACGGGGGGGGGGGGGGCAGGGGCACAACTGTGCCCACTTTTAGCCAGTGTTGTAGTGATTCAATACTCCATTTTGCGTGACAGGGGGCAAGCCCATCACCACAGCACCGGTAGCCGTTATCTTATTCGACCTGGTGAGTTTCACTGCAATAGTTTTAAGCCCCAGCGTAACAAGTTTTTCGCTATAACGTCTATCGCTGCTTTGTCATTCGACCTCGTGGATTTCGCACGGGACCCATTTTGTTACACAAGGTGCGTAAGTGAGCTAACACAAAACAAGACCCAATTTTGCGCCCGTGCGAGCGCTTGCAAAGGGCGCTAACGGATCGAGTGCACCCGAGATACTTACGTACGTACTCACTATCAAGCATACCTAGTCTGCCGTAAAGTGATTTGAAAATGGAACGTCTTATACACAATGCACTGTTGCAAATGCCAACTTTCACGCCCTTTTTGCACAGCAGTAAATCCTACTTACTGAGCATGAATTATGTAAATGTATGTTCTCTATTCCCAGGCGCTGGTGAACGAGCTGGTGGACTATTGCTTCGGCACGGTGCTGGAGAACCCTCCAACTGAGCCTGAACCGTGCGGCCAGTTCATCATGCGAGAGTGAGCCCTAAACTGCTGTTTGTATCATCATCTTCTTTCATGCAATCATCATTGTAATGTCATTACAAGTCTTATGATCAGCGACTTGCAGAGCTAGGATTAAGCACTCTCGAACAACGACGCAAACGTGGAGATCTCATAGAAACATACAAGGTTCTAACTGGCTACTATGACGTATCAACTATGAAAGACATGTTTACAATGAACCAGAACCACCACCTCCGAGGACATGCACTGAAACTCCAAGGGCTCTTCGTTTACAGTGGTTGAAAAATCTTAAGAGAAAACGCCTAGCTCGAAAACAGCCGGCTCCACCACCTAACGCCGAATTTGCTTGTGACTTGTGATCGCTGTGGCAAGCAGTGCAGATACCGAATCGGTCTGTTCAGTCACAAGGGAAAATGTGACTCCCAGAACACACAGCAGCTGTAATAAACATCTGAAAAGATGAAAAGGCCAATGATGATGAAATGGTCAGCAGCAGGATTCGAACCTGCATCTCCTGCGTGAGAACCAAGTGTGAAACCCACTTGAATGAAACATGAGATAATTAATTTATCATGAGTACAAAGGTTCCATGTTTCGCTACTGGTAGTAGTCCTAAAACCCCTGAGCCGCAACCCGCAACCCGCACTGAGCCAGCGTGGTGGAGTATGGCTCAATTTTACACGTATCCGGGATAAGGCCTGTGCCCCTCGGTGGGGACGATAATGGACTAAATTTACTTTTTTACCATCATCAGATCCTGACATAATAGGCTTGTGGTCAAGGTAATCCAATAAATCTAGGAACAAGTCTTAAGTTGAAGCATTATGTACAAAATGGCTTGACATTCTCAGAATTGTATATTTCCAGCAGATATATTTTATAAAGTCAATTTTGTGCAAAAAAAGACAGCATGATGGCACTTATACATGACGTCACTCTGTGGCTATTTCATAGAACTCGGCAACAAAAGTTCCGTTTTGACAGTTCATAAAAAGTATCTACAGGGTGTAACAGAAAGGTGTAGTCATATTTTAGGGGGTTGTTAGGGACATCATTCTGAGCAACTTTCACTACGAAACCGATTTGATCTGAGCAATTTTAATTGTCACTTCTCTATACAAATCAGCTGACCGCCCGGACCAAAACATATGGAGCAATGAAAAATAAAGTTGCTCTGATCAAATTGGTCTCATAGTAAATGTTGCTCAGAATGGTCTCCCTAACAACCCCCTAAAATATTACGACACCCTTCTGTTACACCCTGTATTATGGCTTGACAGGCCACAAGTCTATTGTCATAATGACAATAACATCTATATTCTTCAGATGCCGGGCCTACGTCGCGAAAAACCACCCTCATCTACAAAACTCGGAGTTCCTGAACGAGTTCTTCGAGTTCCTGAACCTATACATCGACAACTACGAAGCTTCGAGCGACTGGGATGACGTCACGACCGCGTCACACTACAGAGAGCTGGAGGGACACCAACACATGTCCTGGCAAGCGGCCGGCTATAGAACGCTGCTCGACCTTATCATGGTTTGTACATAATATTCGCGGAATTCGACGTCCGGGGAATTAAGAATCCGGTGAGTTAGACATTTGGGGAGTCAGATGTTCGGGGAGTTAGATATTCGGGGAGTCAGGTGTTCGGGGAGTTAGAGTTTTGGGGAGTTAGACGTTTGGGGAGGACATTTAGACATTCGGGGAATTAGGCATTCGGGGAGTTAGACATTCGAGGAGTTGTACATTTGGCGAGTGAGACTCGCGGGGAGGTAGACATAGAGAAACTTGGAGTTCCTAAATCAACAACTACGAAGCGTCGAGTGACTGGGATGACGTCACGACCGCGTCACACTAAACAGAGTTGGAGGGACACCAACACATGTCCTGGCAAGCGGCCGGCTATAGAACGCTGCTCGACCTTATCATGGTTTGTACCATAATATTCGCGGAATTAGACACCCGGAGAATTAAGAATCCGGGGAGTTAGACATTTGGGGAGTCAGATGTTCGGGGAGTTAGACAGCCGGGGAGTTTTATGCACCCGGCGAGTAGGGCTTCCGGGTAATAAGGCTTACTGTAAATTAGAAACTAAGGGAATTAGATATTCGTCGAGTTAGACGTTCGGGGAGGTAGACATAGAGAAACTTTAGGGGCGGATTTTTAGGATACTTGCAAGTTTAAAGTAACCTAGGCACCATACAAAATGTTAACCTCTTTATTGTACCCCCCAGGACAAGCACAACGGCGGTACAGGCATCCCCGGCGCAACGGTACAACTCAACAAGGAGGTCACACGCATCGAGTGGGGTGAGGCGGCGCGGGTGACGTGCGCGGACGGCGCCGTGTATAGCGGACGTGACGTCATTGTTACCGTGTCACTTGGCGTTCTGAAGCATAGGCGAGTTGTTTTTTTTTTTTTGCGGACAAGAGGAGCAATGTATTTGGCTTTTTTACCTAACCTAAAACCTTTCCTAGCTTAACCTTAATCCTAACTTAACCTAACATAATCTAAAACCTTGATTAATATGTAAAAAAAATCGGTCAAGTGCGGGTCGGAATCGCACACGAAGGGTACCGTACTATCGTATAACAAACCTTAAGCACTCAAACTCAAAACAATAAAACAAAAATAATAAAACCGGCCAAGTGCGAGTCAGACTCGCGCACGAAGGGTTCCGTACCATTATCTATATAATTGAAACAAAAAGTAAACTTTAGAAAAAACCGACTTCCACAAACCCTATTTGATTAGATTGAGTTTAAAACAAACTGTAACCCCTTATCCCCCCCCCCCCAGGGGAATTAATTTTGTCAAATCCCATATCAGTGCTACCCCACGCTACTAAGGAACCCCTGTACAAAGTTTCATGGCTCTAGGTCCATCGGTTTAGGCTATGCGTTGCCTGCCCGTCAGCCACGCATTGTATTTGTACCTAGTATTGAGCAGATCTGGTGGCCATATGTGGTCTTCATCAGCAGTTCCGCATCACAATATTATGCTTACCATGTGCATTTGCACGAGTTATTATGAAAAACACAAAAATCACTATAGGTCTAATCGGTCTAATTTTCCAAATCGGTCCATCCGTTTAGGCGCTATCGAATACGAATTGTAAACCTCCTCCTTTGGGAAGTCGGTTAAAAAAACCGCAAAAAAACACGTTAATTGTATGGGAGCCCCCTTTATATTAAATTTATTTTGTTTTTAGTATTTGTTGTTATAGCGGGAACAGAAATACGTCATCTGTGAAAATATCAACTGTCTAGCTACCACGGTTCATGAGATACGGCCTGGTGACAGACAGACGGACGGACGGATATCTTGAGATTTTAAGGTACTTTCCCTCCAGGGCCCATTCGTTTGTTCCACCCTGTATATGTGTGATCTGTAACTGTATTTTTCATGAAATACCCAAAAAGTTTTGTTCAAATTATCATCTTATGTCAGAATAACTTTGTAGCTAGTTGAAAAATAACATTTGAATAGATTCAAAGCTTGCCGCGCTTTTAGGGCCATTAGTACCTACTAAACGCCGCCGTAAGCAGCACTGTCTACAACCTACTCCTACTGGAAAACGTGAGACACCCATCTACAATTTCCGTACAATGAGGTTCACTCACTCATTATGTCAATGTCATGCAGACTGCAAAACATCATTTCAACGCACCAAAGAGTATTTAATTAAAACATCACTGGCAGCCAAACTTGAAGTGGCCAAAAGGAAAAAAATAATTTCTGAGCTCTGAGATTTGTATGAAAACAAAAGTAATTAAAAACTATTAATTTTATAATTATTTTCTAAAAGTTCTACAGACTAATAGAGACGTCGTAATTCATCAATTAATATTTAAAGTCTTTGTAGAAGTCCGGGGACGACATTGCCATATCATTTAAATTTAGTTTCATTAAAAGAAGGCTTACCTACCAAAACAAAATGGCCTTGGTATAAACTTTTCAAGCGTGTTGTGAAGACGTATCTTGTACCGAGACCACTTTCAATTTGTAATATCTCTCGTATTTCAGTATTTGTGGTTGGTGCGGCAACAGATATACACATTCTGTGAAAATTTCAGCTTTCTAGCTATTACGGTTCGTGCAGGCGGACCCGGTGACAGACGGACGGACGGACGGACGGACGGACGGACGGACGGACGGACAGCGAAGTCTCAGTAATAGGGTCCCGTTTGGCACCCTTCGGGTACGGAACCCTAAAAAGAGTATGGCCTCACGAGGATTTGAACTCACGACCTACGGATTGAGAGCCTACATTAAACCCGCTGAGCTAACTCAATGATGTAGGTTGACGCGAAATATACCATCATATTGAAATGCGTGGGTGTATCAAAACAAGTCTCTTGTATGGGCACCCCCTTTAGTTTGTAATATCTCTCGTATTTCAGTATTTGTTGTTGTTGTGGCAACAGATATACACATTCTGTGAAAATTTCAACTTTCTTCCTATTACGGTTCGTGCTCTAGGACCCGCTGACGGACAAACAGACAGACGGACAGCGTGGGCTTAGTAATAGGGTCCCTTTTGGCACCCTTCGGGTGCGGTACCCTAAAAATACAGATTTTCGCACAGTTCTGCCGCAGCGACAAATGTAACAGCCATTTTGCAGTGTGAGCTGTTACAAACTTTATTATAACATTGTTTGAGTCCTTTTAACCACCACAAATCGAGTTGCCAATTTTTGGCCCATCTAGCATTAAATGTGAGAAATGAGCTCCTCTATTCGTTGTTTCCAGACACAAGTCCCTATTCTCTCCGCCGCTGCCGCAAGACAAAGTGTCCGCTATAGAGTACATAGCGATGGGCGTGATGGACAAGGTGATATTGTCCTTCGAGGAGGCGTGGTGGCCGCTCGACCGGCACTTCTACGCGTTTATATGGCGCACCGAGGACAGGCGAAAGGTTAAATCGAATTACTAATCTCGTATTTTCATCGGTTTATTCCGAAAAAAAACACAGCTCGCTATTTTTCAACCTTATGAATCTAGAGATTAGATCGCCTTTGCGTATGATATCTATTTTTAATATTTCTGTGTAATATAGGAGTCGTAGACAGTTGTCGCGTGGTCTTATCGTTAACTGGAAAAACGCTGCCTTCCTTCTAGCGCAGTCAGGTAAAAAGTACCTTACATCTTAGTCTAGCTCACAAACTATCAGTTTACAAAATTTCATTCAAATCCACCCAGCCATATTGACATGATTGACTAAAAAACATTAAAACCTACAAACTCACAAACGTTTACATCTCTAATGTTCTCTGCAGGTCCCAGACTCTCAGTACTGGACGACGAGGGTATTTGGCGCGTCGCGGCCTCTTGGCGCCTCCAGAGCGCTTACTCTGTGGACGAGCGGTGACGTCGCGCGACAGGTAAATGTAGCCCATTTATGTCCCCACCGAGGGGCACGGGCCTTTACCCGGATGCGCGTAAGATTGAGATATACTCCACTACGCTGCCTCATTGCGGGTTGGTTGCGGCAACTTGGCGCCTCCAAAGCAATTACCTCTGTGGATGAAAGTTTGAAACCCCTATGAAAAAAACAGAACAGTCAGTGTCCGTGACGGCACAGGTCCGTGTCAGTGAAGAATATTCTTTCATACATTCTCTATGAGAGTAGTCCACACTTGTCAGTGTCCGTGACGGCACAGGTCCGTGTCAGTAAAAAAATATTCTTTCATACAGTATCTATGAGAGTAGTCACACTTGTCAGTGTCCGTGACGGCACAGGTCCGTGTCAGTGAAAAATATTCTTTCATACATTCTCTATGAGAGGAGTCACACTTGTCAGTGTCCGTGACGGCAACAGGTCCGTGTCAGTGAAAAATATTCTTTCATACATTCT
>OY735280.1:3672734-3693529 GCA_963457715.1 Argyresthia albistria | reverse complement strand
CTCTTTTTTACGAAGGGTTACTAATTCTAATTTGTATGGGATGAGCACCCTGTGATAAAAGTGGGCACAACTGTCCACTGCCTGTATATGGTTTGCTCAGCTGTCTACATTCCAGGTTTTCGACGGTGCACGGCGCGGCGGAAACGGGCCTTCTAGCCGCAAGACAGTCGTTAGACGATGCGGCCGGGGCTAGATGCAAGATATAGTGGACACATGCCTGTACCCTCCTGCGGGGCTACCATGAGGCACGCCACTCACCTCAGTCGCGCAGATAAATGTCAAATTTCGCGACTCAATGACGTTTCACCATACTTGCGAACATTGATTTTGAAATTAAATTGTGATAAAATTCGCGACTGAGGTGAGTGGCGTGCCTCATGGTTGCCCCGCTGGGTGTCCTTAATTTATGACAAAAAATCTAATATTCGTCTTAAGTATGCTGCACCATGCCAAAATAGTTTCAAGAAGAAATCCGAATAATACCTACCCCGGAGGATACATACGTATACAGACTGCCAAAGATGTTTTGGCGCGTGAGTGACGTTTACAGGGGGCGCCAGTTCTACGGAACTTATGTGTCAAACAGCATTTGTGCGACCAGGTCACTGCAAGCCTAAATATCCTTGGAAATGGCGCCCCCTGTAAACATCACTCATCAATCAATCAGCCAAGATATTGTGGGAAGACTATATGTAATATTTTATTTTGTGTTTTTATGGATTTATATCTGGGAATAAATGAATAATAATATATTATCTAATCTGTGATGGAACTCTGAGGTTTGCAATATTTTTATCCGCTGATGAAAAAAAGTTACCAACCTGTTATAGTGTTTTAAACCCTCACGACAAACGGGACACAACAATATAGTCGTCGAAGTAAAATAACGTTAACCCGTGCGAAAGACGAGCATTGCCTGCGATTTGGGAGGCGACACGAACTATACTAACTAAACTAATTAAAATGATGTGTTTGAAAATGGAATCTATAGCCTCCGCGCAAGAGCTGTCGGATTTGAAGGTTGTCAGTTTAGTGCCTTTAGTTCCTCTAGTTTAGTGGTTTTGACACCTCCCAAATAGCCCCCAGTGTATATTTTAACGTCACAAAATGGAATTTAGTAATTTATTTTCTCTGTGTACCTCTTTTAAAATACCTATCTTGTTTTGTGTATAATAAATAACAGTAAATAAGTGGATATTCTATTCTAAATATTGTTTTCCGTGCAATAAAGACTAATTAATTATGTAAAATTGATAAAGTGTACTGTATGATATTATCTTAACTAAAGCTTCCTTAATCTAGTCCAATAAATGAACTACCAAAGATAATCCACTTTTAAATAGGTAGATAATAGCCTGTGCAACACTGGGCATAAGTACCTACTGTACTGATTGTTGAATAAGGAATCGCATGATAATAGCTATAGCAAGGGCGCAAACCTCCGGTTTTGGCTTGTCGACGCGGCCGCTGGCTGCAAACAAACCGTTATTTTGCGCCCTCTCACTGCCATGCGATTCCTTACGCGACTCAGGGCCTGGAACTTTTTAAGCGTCCGATGAAATAGAAAAATGAGCCTAAAATTAGAAAGCTGAATGCATAACCGATGGAAATGTTTTTCCTATACTATAAATGTACTAATCGATTAAGGGCCTGGTTCAATAAGTCCCGATAAGTGACATACATAAATCATAAGTTTTGTATGTAATTGACAGATGAACCTATCCCTGTGTGCGGACCTTTTAAGGACTTGTTGGTAAAGTCCTTAAGAATGTAAACTTCGTGTATTTTTGTATGAATCGTGTTATTAAAAACTTCTTGTGTATATATTGGCGTTTCATTTATGCCTGCGAGTCGCGCACACAACATGGCAACAGCTTTAGCGAGGGCGCAAAATGCCAGTTTGTTTGTAGCTGCCGCGGCGTGTCTCAGCGCCATCGACAAGCCGAAACTGCCATTTTGCGCACTCGCTATTGCTATGCGATTGTGTACGCGACTCGCGGCCCAAATTGACTGTTTTTATTATCTTTCGGAAAGTATAGTGCTGCATGGATTTTTGGCACTTCGATGACACTGACAGGGGGGCGCCACTTCCACATTGATCGATTGATTGGATTGATTGCGTGTCTACTACTACCACAGATACTATATGCTAATAAATAGTGGGCCTTGAACTACCTATAATACCGTCCACGACATGGATATAATTTGGGTTGAAATAAAACAGATTCAAGTAAAATAATAATTAAATATGCATTATAGTTTTATCAATTACTTTAATAAACTATAATCCTTTTCATAACGTAACATAGCGTCACACGTTTTCCCATGCGAGGTGGAAGAGGCACAAATTCATTTGATAATGAATATAAAGTCATCTACTAATTTATAGCAGCATTCAAGTGCGACTATGTGCCCTCATGTGCACAAGCAAATAATCTTTCCGTGCATATGTATTAGAACAAACTGTACACTGAAATGGTCTCTCCTGGGTGTGCACTACTTGGTGTCTTCTCAAATGTTTTTTAGTATTAAATGCTTTTTCACACACCTCGCATTGAAATGGCCTCTCACCAGTGTGTGTAATCTGGTGCAACATTCTTGAGTATTTAGTTTTAAAGAATTTAAGGCAAACATCACACTGAAAGGGCTTTTTATCTGAATGTGTTTCCACATGAATACGTAAGTACTTTTTAGTTGAGAATAATTTCAGACACTCATTACACTGGAATTGTTTAATGTCAGCATGTGAGAGCAAGTGGTTAGAAAGCTCATTTTTAATTTTATATGCCTTTGGACACATCTCACACTGAAACGGTTTCGCGTGACTATGTGCCCTCAATCTATGTTCACTCAACATAGATTTAAGTACAAATTGTCTCTGACACACCTCACACTTCCAATTACTCTCACGAGTATGCCACAACATGTGTGTTTTCAAACTAGATTTATTGCACAGTGTTTTATTACACAACTCGCACTCAACTTTCGCCGGTTTCCGATTTACAGCCTCGCTACAATGTATTTTCTCATGCCGAATGCAGTTGTTCTCGTTCCTAAATGGTCTCATGCACACCTCGCACTCGAAAGGCAATTTCACACTCGGATCAGTATGCGTTACCAGATGCGCGCGCAAACTATTTACTTTCACAAATGATTTCCGACACAAATGGCACCGGTGCGGTTTATCTTTTCTATGCGTATTAACGTGTCTCTTTAATAGTTTCTCCGTCGTGAAACCTGCCGGACACTGGCTACAGGGAAACGGTTTCTCTTCACGTAGCCGTCTTAAAGCTTCCTCTGCATTCTTATCCGAACCTGATTTATGTGAAAGTAACTTCTCTGACACACATTTAACTTGTTTTTGTGATCTCAATTTATTTCCTTTATGACGTTCCTTGCACTGCGAATACTCAGCGCGTTCTTTGCTCTCATCGAAATATTCACATTCCAATGTCTGTAGCGGTTCTATGAAGAGCGTAGGCTCCGAATTGTCTTCAATGAGTTCAATAACAGGAATTTCTGTATCTGTAAACAAAAAAATATTTCCATACTAACAAATAAATGTATTTATGTATTTATTAGTAAGTAGTCTATTATTTTAATATTTATCGTTGTGCACTTATGCAGGTCTACCTTTTATTAAATTATCCTCTCCGTCCTAGGTTTGCTGGAAGAGATCTCTTATTAGAGATAAGCTCGCCTTTGTACATGTTTTTTCTAATATTAAGTGTCTGTATTATGTTTTCTGTGCAATAAAGTATAAAGTATAAGTATAAATGTAGCCCTGATGGGCTGTTGACTTTGATATGTCCCCACCGAGGGAACAGGCCTTTACCCGGATACGAGCAAGATTGAGCCTCCCATCAGCTCACGGAACCTTCTTTTATGTCTGTTCTCAGTTTGGCCCGCGTGTGTCTTAATGCGAGGGAACCGATTACAAGTTTCAAATATTTTTGATATCGATTGATGATGATTGATATACAATTTAGATTACCTATTTCATGTTCAACCTCCTTCTTGACAATTGCCAGTTGCTTATAATCATCAACAGCATGATCATCATCACAGCGTGCAGCAGTCACCGCCTCCAAGTCATCATCATTCTGTCCCGGACAGATGTCGACGGAGGCACTGAAGCAATACTCCAAGCGACCGGGACGACTCACTCTTGATACGAGGAACTTGTTAACATCCTGCAAGAGGACATTCAAATCATGATACTGTCAATACGAAAAATATGTTTAAGTCAAGGGTTTCGCACTGGCCATTGTTTACCTTTTCGCTACGAGATTAGTAATTCGAGTATAGATCAAAAGCTGGCGCATTCAACGCATTGACACGTTTGCGCTTGTGTAGTGTCTGTGAATAAGCGCGCGGCGTGACGCTGCACACTTGCACAGCGTGGGCATCAAGAATAGTCTGTCTGTCTCTCCCGCACGCGTTCATTCGTATTTTTGCTTTTACTGGCTGCTGTGTGATCTTTTTAGGGTTCCGTACCCGAAGGGTGCCAAACGGGACCCTATTACTGAGACTTCGCTGTCTGTCCGTCCGTCCGTCCGTCCGTCTGTCTGTCACCAGGCTGTATCTCATGAACCGTGGTAGCTAGACAGTTGAAATTTTCACAGATGATGTATTTCTGTTGCCGCTATAACAACAAATACTATAAATCAAAAGAAATTTAATATTAAGGGGGGCTCCCATACAACAAACATGATTTTTTTTGCTCATTTTTGCTCGATATTGATAATGGTAGCAGGTAGACGCTTAAAATGTTCACAATATGTTGAGTATATTATTTACTTAAAAAATCAATAATTAAATTAAATTAAAATTCAGGGGGGGCGCTCATACATTTTCTTTTTGCGGTTTTTTATAGATAATGGTACAGAACCCTTTGTGCGCGAGTCCGACCGGCCGGTTATTTATGTGCGATTCAATCGATTCACTTCCATTTTAAAACAACTGTGTAGGTCGCAGGAAAAAATACGCATCGGAAAAGTATTCGAATCGAAATGTCATTGAATCTTATGTACGATGTCATAAGGTTCATTGCATCGTAGCGCAATCACGAACGTAGAAAACTATCGAAAAGCCAAATGTCAGTGATTGTTATTATTTATGACACAAATGCCCGGTTTCCTGGGCGCTGATTAAAGTTAACAGGTTGGTTAAATCAGCTTCAGCCAATCACGAACCGCTATTATTGATGACAGAACTTGATTGGCCGAAACTGATTTAACCAACCTGTTAACTTTAATCAGCGCCCAGGAAACTGGGTGAAAATATAATTTCCTCCGTTCTCGAAAACGTTTTATGATCTCGAAAACGTTCGTGATCAAGGCTTGAACTCGGAACACTTTTTCGTGCTGTCAAATATTCCTGCTTGGGGCTCTGTATAATGCGTATAGTGTATAGTGAGTACTTTAATAACTCAAAAACTACATGTAAAAATGCTTAAATACACGTTTTCATTAAAAACCTCTATTTCATGATATGCCCAATTCTACGATATGCCCCGCCGACATATCGATTGCTCCCAAGGAAGGGTACAACATGCCGTATAGTAGTAGTGTTGCCGGATAATCGATCGTACATCGATTATTAATCGATTCTCCTAAGTACATTTAAATAATCTAACATATCGATCTGGTATCGATTCTATCGATATAATCGATTGGATCGATTCTTATACTTGTACCAATAAAATCGATTATAATCGTTTAGTATTAATTGCTGTTTCTGATAATTAAATCGATTATATCGATAGTATCCATGGTGAGAAGCAATAAGATAGAATCTATTAAATGTATACTATCGACACAATCGAAGTATCGTTTAGAATCTAAACGATACTTCGATTGTGTCGATAGACTTTAGATTATATTGTTGTGTAATCTGTAACGTAACAATATAATCTAAACCGATATCTCGATTTAATCCACTGTGTCGATAGTATCGATTTAATTCATTCTATCGTATTCAGATTCAGATTCAGATCGTTTATTTGCTAAAATACACGTATACAGTATAGGTGGTTCTATTTACAGTATTGCTACTCACCATCGATATAATTATCAAAAACAGCAATTATAATCGACTCATTGATTATAAACGATTTTATTGGTACAAGTGTAAGAATCGATCCAATCGATTATATCGATAGAATCGATTTGTTAGATTATTTAGGTACCTACTAATCGATTAATTGATAATCGATTGTCCGGCAACACTACCGTACAGGGCTTCTCAGCATGCCTATTTTGTTTCGACACTGGCTATATATACCAAATACACACTTGCGCCCTATTGCATCATCCTATTGCAGCAATCATATGGTATTGCTATTCGAGTAGGGCCGTTTTCAATAAACTATCTAACAATTCAATTTCTTAATTAATGGCAGTCTGACAACTAAGGTTAATTTCGCCAATGTCATGTGTTTTGTAGATTTCACTGTATTTTTCTTATTAGACGTCAGAATCCTCGAAATAAAGTCTACTCCCCACTATATCCAGCTCATCTCGTTACTTGTTCGAGCTGGAGACCGGGCTTAAGAAGTGCAACATACCTTCTGATCGCACCTCTGCCGTGCGGAGTGCAACACCGCAAACGACTGCTTCGCTTGTTCTCTGAAGTGGGTCCACCTCCTCAGCACCGAGCTACACTCCCAGCAGAGACTCGGAGACGGGGACGTGTCACACATCAGCTGGGAACAGATAAAACATTTACATACAGGCGCATACCTTGCTTCTGGCGCCACACTAGGAGACCTGTGTCATGGGAACCAGAAACAGAGATGTCATGAACATCCAAGACCTTGGTATTCTTTTTTATTTTCTTTATCCCCAATCAAACCCAGGACCTCTCCCATGGTAGGCTGAGCCACAACCGCAGCACCACAGAGGTGACTACAATAAATTGTCTAAACAGGAGGGAACCCGTAAAAATAAGAGCTTGAAAAGGCTACATACCTGGATACCTGGGATAATCTACCCTAAAGTGAATAATGAAAACCACCTGACAGTGGGAGGGCATGCCTAAAACGCCATTTACTCCATATCAACTGCTTCATACGCTCCTCGGACTGATTACATTAATGTAAGATTAGAAAACAAAAAAAAATGTCTAAACCATCTAGGGCACATACTCATAACACAAGACCATTTTTTGCTGTTTTTGACCCCCCTCCTCGCCCTGCGTGACACCTTTCTGGTTCAAGTCAAAATCTGGTTTAGCTATGCCAGCTAAGCTAAACTGAGTTTGCTTCGCTTTCAGTCTGCAACTTGTTTAGCTCTCTGGCGGTAACAAGACAGTCTCTGAGTCTTGTTGTCAAGCTCACGACCTTCTGGATTCTAGCCTGCTTTGGTGTGCCTTAATGAAACCAATCCAAGTGGGTTTCTCACTAACAGCAAGCGGCTCCACTTTAAACACTTTTACACCCAAGATTGCCCCTGCGGCAGGTGTGTTAATAGCCCGCTTTAATGTACTCGTGTGTTAGTGTACTCTTACCTGCGTCTCATTCAGGATGTCCATGTAACATTTCAACAAGACTCCATTGAGCTTATGTGTGGTGCGCGTCGCACACAGACAAGCTGTGCACAATCGATCCTCAACGTCCTCTGCCATGACTTCCTTTTTGAACACTTTAGTTGACTCGTCGAGATAAAAACACAGTCGATGAGTTGAATCCATCGTTTTTGTTTGGGCATTGAATGTTTGTGTCACTTTGCCATTTCTGAAGGTACACTTCATATGGAGACTTGTGTTTACAAAGATTTTAGTGCCAAATCAAATAAGCAGTTGAGCGCCTCGTATTGGCCAGAAATTTATCAAACACAAAGGCATGAAAGGCAAAATCACAACACACACACAGCAGCCATCACCGAACGACGCCATTTTATATCACAGATTCACAGACGATGAGACGACAGAACTTTTATTGGGTGTGTTCCGAAATACACTAAAGAGTGAGAGAGACCGGCCGGGCGGGCGTACGTATTGTTAATATTAAAACGTATTAAATCTGTTTATCAACGTACGTTTTTTAAGGTTCCGTTATAGAAACAAGGAACCCATACAGTTTCGTCAAGTTTGTCTGTGTCTGTCCGTGCGTATTATGTCACAGCAACTTTATTCCAAAAATATTAGGACTACACAGTTGAAACTTGGAGATGTATTCTGTGAATCGCTTTACGATTTTTATACAAAAAAAAAACATATACATACACCAAAAATTTATGTGAACAAAAAATAATAAGACAGAAACTTTTATTAGTTAAGCTACTGCAACCTACCCAAATGTTCCTATAAGTTATTGTTATCTTCTTGTTCTTGTGTGTGAAAAATAAATTTCGTTTCAATTTAAAAAAAAAACAATTAAAAAACCGCAAAGATAACTTTGTCATTCATATAAACACTATGAAAAACAAAGTTACAACCACAGACTTCAATAGTAGTAGTAGGTAGTTGTATATATCGATGGTTACAACAAAACAGCAGTCTTATAATTACTACGGAACCCTTCATGGGCGAGTCCGACTCGCACTCGGCCACTTTTTAACAGCAAAAAAATATAATTCAAAACGAAATGCATTTTTATTTATAAGATATATGAAGAGGTCGCAAATAGTCTACCACGAACGTATACTTAGGAGTTGCACAAACACCATAGAATTGTGTGAGTAGTGCTTCCATCTGTCCGTCAAAAAAGGTATAGGTTAACCCTCGGGGTGCCTGGTAGGTAAAAGTCACACGGCGTGCCTGGTGGGTCTGCTGGACCCTACACATAATTGTATGTTTTTGTATTTATATATGTGTTGGAAACCAAATACAATTTGTAATTTATATTCGTTATTTTTAAATAATAAAAGTAAAAAATAAGACTTAATTAAAAAACTCTTTTTATAAAGTTTTTTTGGTCAATTAAAAAACCACTCTTATTTAGGTAACAGTGATTAACAATTATCTTTAAATCAACAAAACTAGACTCTTTTTAATTGAGATCTAAATCAGACTTCACATTTATATAAGGCACAGTTGAATTAACTCATAGATTATTTGTTTTGGATACTAAAATAACAAAATTTATTTTAACTACTCACAAACAAAAATAATCACTTACTAATTAAAAGTTACGCCGCGTGCCTGGTCGGGTCTCTCAGGCCCGAGAGCGCAGAAAACGCGTGTTACTTGAACGCGAGCGCATTGCGAGCTGCGGGAGGGATAGTAATCTGACTGCTAGTCTATATTGCGAAGCTACTCAGGTGCACAGCGCCGTTAGTTTTTAATTTTAAGAAATATTGTCGATTTCCTGAAGTGACGGGTCTGTCAGACCCACCAGGCACCCCAAGGGTTAAAAGTTTTTTAACGCTGAATAGACTGTAATCTTAAAATATAATCAATAAAACACTTTCTTTAGAGATAAGCTCGCCTTTGCTTATAATATATCTTGTAAATGTATTTTTAACCGACTTCCCAAAGGAGGAGGTTTACAATTCGTCCGGATATTTGTTTTTTTTTTTTTATGTATGTTCCCCGATAGCGCCTAAACGGGTGGACCAATTTGGAAAATTATTTTTTTGTTTGAAAGGGTTTACCTTCCCATTGGTCCCATTGACACCAGGTCAGGATCTGATGATGGGATCCTGGAGAAATCGAGGGAACTCTTCAAATATTATGGGCAGACCTATAGTGATTTTTGTGTTTTTCATAATAACTCGTGCAAATGCACATGGTAAGCATAATATTGTGATGCGGAACTGCTGATGAAGACCACATATGGCCACCAGATCTGCTCAATACTAGGTACAAATACAATGCGTTGCTGACGGGCAGGCAACGCATAGCCTAAACCGGTGGACCTAGAGCCATGAAACTTTGTACAGGGGTTCCTTAGTAGCGTGGGGTAGCACTGATATGGGATTTGACAAAATTAATTCCCCAAGGGGGGGGGGGGGATAAGGGGTTACAGTTTGTATTAAACTCAATCTAATCAAATAGGGTTTGTGGAAGTCGGTTTTTTCTAAAGTTTACTTTTTGTTTCAATTATTTAAGTTTCTGTACAATAAAGAATATGAATGAATATGAATGAAAAACACACAATTCATGGCAAACCAATTTAACAATATTTATTTATTTCACGATCTGCATCTTATCAAAATACGTAAAGGGTTTAGGCAACCACTTACAGAGTTCTCCATATTTTATTACAATCATAATAAGCTAACAATATACAAGAAGGAAAAAATGTGATCGCCGCTATGTCGCAGTTGTTTGTTTAAATCAGACACTTATCTAACACACTAGAAAGTTAATTAAAGATCGACATTTAACCGCACGACAGCTATACATACATAATACAAAAACTGTAATTATTCTACAAACTAAAATTCTTAAACAAAATAGCAATCCTGAACCTCGGAATCGAACCCGAATTACGCATCGAGCATCGAGTAAGCGATTTGAATTATCAATCACTGACATATCTGTACCTTAGAGATAAACTGTACAGAAATTAAATTTTCTAAAAGTGGACTTCCTATTGTCTACCTCTAAGGTGCAGATATTAAAATACTTTTTCGATTTGCTAAATATTCGGACCACAATACAACTTGAATCGTCAGTTCATAAAACAAAATAATTATGTTAAAAATAACTAAAATATAAAATATCTCCGACAGTACGGTGTTGGTGTATAAACTTGCTAATAAAATATCTCCGACAGCACGGTGTTGCTGTTGGTGTCTAAACTTGCTAATAAACATATTGGTGATATAATAAAACCTTTTATCTACTCTCATGTCATAAAGTTCCAATTACAAACTTGAAATTGAATTCATAATGATGTATACTTTATAAACGCAATACAGTAATCAAATTAAAAAAAATAACACTAATTCTCTTACAAAAATAATGTTATTTAGGTGTTCGAGCCTACGCTTGAACCACATATGAGATTACGTTCAATATTCGGTCAGTATTTCGTTCCCGTTCGATCAATCCGTTCAATAAATGACGTGTGCGAACGGTTCGTCCGCTATTGCTATCCTTCTCTTGTCCGCCATGACAGTGACGCCGAGGCAGCGCGCGGCGGCCGTGTTTGCCAGTACGTTTTCAATATTCGTGCCGTTCGTTCATTTCATCGCAAAGAAAATAAAGTGAAGTCATAATATAATAGAATTGTTCAGCGAAGTGAAACAATCAAAGTGAGTGTAATCATCATCGTTTTAATACAGTTATTTAACAAAATGGAGCTGTTTCTGCTTTTCCGTGAGGCAGCTTAAGCCTTACGACGCTATTCCGCTCGGCGCCTTTTGGCCCAGCGACGAGTCGATTCTGCTTCCCCTGGAACGCTTCGACATAAATCATCCTCTGTACATAATGCTCGACATCTCGACATTACTGAGAGGGCAGTCTTGCCTGTAAGCAGAAACAGGATGTCGTCTCGAGACGATACGACATGGTCGTCTCAAAGACCGTTTCGACTGATAACGCGTCGTCGTCTCGATCGAGACGACTTCTCAATTGAGACGACGGTCGTCTCAATTTTGTAGTCCCGATTGGTAAGACCGTCGTCTTGATTTGAGACGACCGTCGTCTCGAATTGTCGTCCAGAATGGGACGACGTCGTTTCAGTTTGTCGTGCCGAACTTTCGTCCCGAATTGGACAAGTTGTCAAAACAGCAATGTTGATATAACTTGGATATTTCCAGATCATGCCTGACCCCACGACAATGGGTGCGTTGGCGGAAGCCCCTCCTCAGGGAGAGGACGGTATCATCTTTGGCGCCGTCGTGTCAATCCTCAATAAATACTTCCCGGAAGGCTGGCAAGATTGGCCCGTCACAAATTATACACACGAGGAGCTCTTCGGGGGAGTCCACGTTCCAGCGACGGTCGACGCGAAATTACGATTCGCAATCCCAACTGTGGAGCTGGTGAAGGCTTTCAACCCGGAACTTCAGTCCTTATCGGAGAGAACTTACAGGCACATTAGAACTAGCTTACTGAAATGGGACCTTGGGAGAGCATTACTGTACGCTCCACACAGCCTATTAGAAAAGGTCCACTGTAAATCATATGAGCAGTTCATTAGTACAGTTCGCGAACTAAAACCAGGGTTCGTAAAAATCCGATTTTTATAATAAAAATCAAAAAATCCGATTTTTGATATATATCCGATATATATCGGATATATATCAACGATGAAAAAAGGGATGTATTTCCATTCTAGATTGAGTACTTTTGTAGTTTATTCTGTCACAATTTTAAGGTTAAATAATAAAATATGCATTTGTTTTATTTAATGTTTATTTATAAAAAAAGTAATGCGAATAATGAGTGAGATATTCTAATAATATTTCAATAAATGGCACCCAACCAATTCCCTTTCCCCACACTACACAAAAAATAACACAATAATAGAACAGTAATAGAGTAATATAATATAACACAAACTTACCAAAACTTGCTTCAGTGAAAGATATAACCACCGACACTTTCTATTCGAACTACATCAAAACGGAAATACACAACGATAGCGCGAGTTAGGTAGGATACTAGCAGAGCCATCTAGTGAGAAAGAAAACCATCAAAATTTAGCACGATTCACGAATACAGAGGTTCGATGAGGGCGATTCTGTGTTTGAAGGGGGCGATTCAGCTTGTGTTTCCATTAAACAATACAAATGTACAAAAATGTTAGAATAAATATCAATTGATATATATCCACATAAAAATCCATTGATATATATCATGATATATATCCGATATATATCACGCTGATATATATCTGCGAACCCTGACTAAAACCAATGCTGTTAAAACGGTCTGAAGCTTCATCTGCTCTTAAAGAAACCAACAGGGAAAGCCGTAGGGCAGAGACTAGTTCGAGAGAAAGTACTGCAAGGTCGCGCTCACCCATCCGCTGTGAATCTCCAGTCAGGAATAGTGAACAATCCTCAAATCAAATGCTGGTCTCGGTACTTAACCAACAGACTCAACTGTTAGGAAAATTACTGAGCATGCAGGAGGAACATCACGAAAATATGAAGCAGCTCATGACGAACAAACAAGCAGAATCCTCTCAAGCGGAACCTCCAGAAGAACTAAACAGTTCCTTTGATTCCATACCAGACAGTACGAATACGATGCAGGAAGAGGACACCCCAAACGTTGTCTTCGCCAACAGAGAAAATGATCTAACACAGCAAATTGTGAATGCCCAGAGGGAACTTGCATCGTTGAGAGGGGACAAAGTGTTTCATAAAGACACATCTACAACCAAGCTCGGAAACCTGGTGTCCAAATTTGATTTTACTCCCACAACCATCAATAAGGAGCCAAAAACCACTAAAGCAGATCCATTGGCACTAAAATACGCAATTAGTTGTCAACGGTTTGGCCAAAGTGAGTGGAAAGATATCAGATACGCTGTAGTATGGTAGTACATGCAAATAGGCTTGATGTTAGAACTAACTACAACATAATGTACGTAGTGCTGTGTTAGCATTAAGATAGGTATATAAGTACACACATAACCAATAAACGGACTTCGATTACCGACATCTATCTTTCAACACCTTCCTATATTTCATGGCGACCTTGCCTTGAGCCACAAGAATCTACTGACTACTCCGAAGAAGACCTTGCCAGGCCAGCCTACTTCTCGCGAGGTAGTGCTGTGCCGAATGGCAGTAAGAAGATTTTAAAGAAAAAACCAAGAGGAGATCATGAAGACCACCACAACGACCACGCGCTTCAACGGTGATTGCCCATGTTACACGGTGCATCACAACAACGACGTCAACATCGCCGTCGTTCAACACAACAAGACGACGTAATAGAAGAAAATGAACATGTACGAGTGAATCCCGATTTTTATGAAGTTTTACTGCGACCGGACGGGGAGTTCAGGGGTTTCCCGTCTCGTTTGAAGATTTACTGCGACCGGACGAGGAGTCAGGGTATCCCGACTCGATCAAGAGGTATCCAGGGTTATCCCGGTCCAGCTCAAGAAGATGACAACTACGTGCATCTTCGTGCAATATCCGGTATCAACGTGCGTCACGTCCGCCCAGCTGTCGTTATCACCATCCACGCGACGATGACAAGCAACGAGCGACCTACTTCGACAGAATGTTGTACTGTGAGTTAAATTAATTAATAATTTCAGGCAGAATTAGGAACGTACATATTTTTTTTTTTTTTTTTTAATCACAGTTTTATCTAACATATTTTGTAATACCTAGTGTCACAGTCAATGAGTAAATATTCGGTAAATTCATAATCATTTAAAAATCAAAGTAAAGTTAAAAATAGCATACGAGTTAGGTATTGCTAATACAATGCATTCCGAGTTGAATGACTGCAGAATTTCTAGGTCAAGTGGAAAATACCGACGACCTAATGACAATTGAATAGAGAGATTTAGAGTAAATGAATTAATAAGTAAATGATATTTTTTTTTGTGTTTCGAATTAGAAAAGTTTATGGATCGGTACATAGTAGGAATAGAAATATGAGATAGGGAACTATTCCTTCTAGTCATACAGACAGATTGGAGGCCATTGCCTTAAATTGTAGCGGCTCTATTCTCTATTATACAGGTGCACAAAATAGGTGGCCTGATATGCCAATGTGTAGGGTGACCATGCCCACAAGATGAAAAATATGATATGTAGTGTAGGGTGACCATGCCCACAGGATGTATAATGTATGTAGATAAAGGGTGTAGAGTTACAGCCCTAGGAGAATTATGTTCTTGACCATAGTGTGGACTGTCGTGCCCTCGGTGGAAGACTTAATTATTAGAAGTAGTAAGGCATTAGTGGAAATAGTAAACAAGATAAGAATGAATGATCGAAGACACGAAAGGTTAAGGAGATTTGACTGACAAAAGGAGTAATTAACCAGGAGTTACGATAAATCTTACTTCCCAGAGTATATTTTGTTGGTAATCAGAGTAATTAACTGAGAGCCACAGGGTGTTCAAAATGGGTTAAAAACCAAAAGTGTAAATGTGTGTTTGGAAAATGTGTATGAATGTGGAAAATGTACCGATACCACGATAGGAAGATTTCAGGTAAATTGCATTCACATCTTAATCTATACGTACATATATTATTATTATTTTTCGATTGATTTAAAAATTTACGTGACACTTGGTAGGTAATAATGTTTTTTTCAAGTAAATAAATTAATGAGTAAAAAGAAATGCAGGTTAATTACTTTATGAAATGTAATAATTACTTTAAAACAGGGAACTATTCAGTTGAAAGATTATTTTGTGTAAATTAAAAAAAAAAATACAGTCAAGGTTTATAGGATCACTCTGTATGTGTACATGTTGTGTTGTGTTGAATTTTGTGTGAAGTCTTTGTTTTTTTCTCTTTGTTTAGTAGGAGGATTATTTTATTAGATGGTAAAAATAAAAAGGTATTTTGATGTGTTTATTCGTTTTAATCAGGTTTTTAAAAGGATTGTTGTTACAGATATTTTTATGTGTTTATTCGTTAGTGTATTATTAATTGTTTTTCAAAATTGACGGATAGGAATTGTGATAAAATGTTTCTTTTAAATTGTGTAATTTCTTTTCAGGAAAATAAATTATTATTTATTTCATGTCTTTCAGTAAAAAATATGTGTGTGTACTTATAGGAAAATAAAGTGTACTTATTTCATTCAAAATTAATTTTCAAGACAATTATCTAGGTCATTATTTTGTTCAAGTATTTGTCCATAGCATACAGCAATCTAACACTAGGAAACTTGTCAGCATATTACAATAACTCTGTCTTGCATTTTTGTTTGTAACAATGGATGTAGGTAGAGTAGGATTTCACAATATTGTAATGCAAGTACTATCATACCTTTTTGGTTTGAAAAATAATTTCTTTGTTAAAAAAGAAGTTATTTTTTTTCGCTACCCCGAGGGTGAAGGAAGTTAAAGGGGAGGTGTAGTATGGTAGTACATGCAAATAGGCTTGATGTTAGAACTAACTACAACATAATGTACGTAGTGCTGTGTTAGCATTAAGATAGGTATATAAGTACACACATAACCAATAAACGGACTTCGATTACCGACATCTATCTTTCAACTGACACTCAGAAAACTTTTCAGGCTACGCCGGCATTTAGTGCCTTGAAAGTGAACAACCTTCTACTGGAGCAAACACCTTCTTGGAAGTCCACATCTATCCTCGAGCGATCGGATCTGACACTCGGGGCCATATCAAACGGCCTCATTAAACAAAGAATAATTTTTCAAAAATTGCTTGACAGCCTACCCGAGGATATCCAGCATAAGATAGGCTCAGATTTTGTTCATGCAGACTCAGAGTTTAGGAAAACCTCAGATGACCTGTTGCAATATGTGTGCGGACGCCGTGCCGAGGTAATTCAACAAAGAACAGATATGTTCAGGCCGCAAAGCAAGGCGCTGAGAAATATGTTGCACGAGATTCCACCCTCTGAAACACATCTGTTTGAGGAGCAGAAACTTGCTGAAACCATCAAAGAGCTTGGTGGCATCCAAAAGTTTTTTCCAGCGAAGAAGCGACCAGTCGCACATTCAAACATTCAAAACAGTATACATCAGGGCAACTCAGGTCACCAGAGATTTCGACCCAGATCATCAAACCCGCAACAATTTCAAGGTCGTGACAAACAACACTCCATCAAAAAGAACTCCACAAGCTTCAACTTTAAAGGTCCAAGACCAAATGATCACGCTCAGAAGCATACCAAATTCCAGACCCAACCGGGGAAAAAATGGGGGGGTAACAAACAATGACTTGTTCAAGGCCGGTCGCCTCGCACAATATGCCCATCGGTGGTCATCGGCGCCCGGAAACCTCCAGAAGATAATCAGGGGTTACAGAATACCATTCATCCAAAAACCCCCGCTTCTAAGATTTACCCTAGAAAATATACAACGCTTCAGTACACAACAGACGTCAGAGATGTCAAAAGAAATAGAAAACCTTCTAAAATCAGAAGCTTTAACAAAGAGTGTAGAGAAAAGTGGGTTTCTGTCAACAATGTTCCTAAGGAAAAAAGCGAATGGAGAAAACCGACCCATCTTCAATCTAAAAAGACTCAACGACTTTGTAGCCACGCCATCATTTCGGCTAATAAACCACTTTCAAATTCCATTGCATCTGCACTTGGGCGACTATATGATGAAACTAGACATCTCGCAAGCATACTTTCACATCCCAGTTCAACAGGGTCATCGTCGCTACCTCTCCTTAGTTTATCAGAATACAGTCTATCAAATGACTTGTTTACCTTTCGGTCTGGCCAGCGCCCCTTCCGTCTTTGCCAACATTTCAAATTGGGTAGCGCAAAAACTCAGACAAGAAGGCCTGCGAGTAATAGTCTACTTAGACGACTTTTTAGTGATGCACGACAATCCACAAATACTCGAACGACAACTGCGAAAGGCCATACAAATACTGGAGGATCTCGGATGGCAGGTGAACAAAGCCAAATGCTCGTCAGAGGCTACCACCAAATTGGAATACTTAGGAGTAACGTGGGACACACAGACCAACACCAAGAGCTTATCCGACACAAAAGTTACCCTGTTAAAGCTACACATTCAAAAATTAATAGACAGAAAGCACTGGAGTTGGTACCAAGCCAAAGTCATACTAGGGAAATTGAACTTTGCTGCGTCCGTCGTGCCGCTGGGCACTCTTCACTGTCGGGTTCTCCAAAGACAATCTCGAGTTCTTCCACGAGCGAGACCACATCAGAAGTACGAAATTACAACAATAGCTCTGGAGGAGCTGAAATGGTGGATGAAAAATTTTCATCAGAAAACTCCAATTCACCACCCCAGTCCATCGCTATTCGTCACCACAGATGCTGCAGATGCGGGGTGGGGAGCTGTTTCAAACAGCCGCTATTATTGGGGCAAGTGGGATTCCACCCAGAAGAATTGGCACAGCAACATGAAGGAACTCTGGACAGTCTTCGAAGTCCTTCAGCGTCTCAGCCGCGATTTGCAGGGTCGAACTGTGATGCTCCAAACCGACAATCGGACAAGTGTGGCATACATCAACAAACAAGGCGGTACAAAATCACTAAGGTTACTAAAAGTCACAGAGAAAATTCTTCAATTTTGCCAAGAAAAGAAATGTCACCTTATAGCTCGATACATCCCAGGCATGTACAATGGAATCGCAGACAGTCTGTCGCGAGAGAAAGCCCTACCAGAATGGCACCTCAGTCCTACCATCCTGGAACACATATTCAAGAACTTAGGAACACCGGAAATAGACCTATTTGCGTCGAGGCAATCAGCAGTAGTCCCACGATATGTAAGCGAGGATGCCTTAGACAAACAGAGCCAATTCACCGATGCATTCAGCAGAACTTGGAGATACAGGTTGGGGTGGATCTTTCCCCCACCAGCACTAATTCCAAGAATACTCGATCACTTAACGCTATCAGAAGGCAAATACCTTCTAGTGACTCCACTGTGGGACAAGGTGTTTTGGAAGCCCGAACTTCTCCGGAGAGCATTGGGCCCTTATATGGTAATACCGAACCTACAGACAAATCTCCTGGATCTCCGAACCAAATTACCTCCACCAGGAGTAGAACAACTAAAATTGGTGGTCTGGACGGTTGTGGCTGGTCCAAATACGTAAATGATTGGCCCACGGAAGATCTCCACCTTCTCGAATCATCTTGGAGGAAATCTACACTAAAAACATACAAACCAGTCTGGGAAAGATGGTGTCGATGGGCATCGGAACATAAGGTGCCTATTAACAACCCTGGTCCGAGCTCATTAGCCAAATATCTATGTCACCTTTACAGAATAGAGAAACTAGCACCTAGATCTATAGCTCTTCACAAATCGGTAGTCGCAAATTTCAGTGACCCACTCCGAGGAGAAGAAATCAGTCGTCATCCTCTAATCAAGCGAACTATAAGGGGAATATTTGCAGACACGCCACCTGTCAAGAAAGCAATATCCTGGGAAATTAAAGACTTAGTAAATTTTTTAAGGACATACCAGTTAGACGAATCTAATCTATTTTCTGTCTCAAGACATACAGCAGTGCTTCTTCTTTTAGCTACAGGTAGAAGGGTTCATGACCTAACACTATTGAGCCTAGAACCTGACGCCTTTGAGGATAAAGGAAATGAATTAGTATTTTGGCCAAAGTTTGGTTCAAAAACGGACACTACCACATACAGACAATCTGGATGGTGTCTAAAGGAAAACACACAAGACTCCACGGGCAAACTAGATTTAGTGCGATGGGTACGACTCCTCATAAGTATATCTGATTACCGAAGAGTGAGTGGCCTTGACAACTTGTTTATCACCACCAGGGGTAAGGTAGTGGGTGCCTCCCGTACTATTATAGCTGGCTGGATACGAACGCTTTTTAAAGAAGCCGGTATATCTGCATCAGCAGGTTCATTCAGAGCAGCAGTAGCCACCCACAACTGGACTACGAATCATTCCAACATTGACGAAATTCTTCAGAGGGGAAATTGGAGGTCACAAAACACATTCCTTAAACATTATTACAAAGAAGTTTCTGTCAGAAGCGTACAAAACTTTAATACTTTGAGTGATTCTTTTTCTGCAATTTGATTGGCAACCATATTAAAATTATAATTTTGTATCGCCTAGATTTCTTTTTGTGCAATTTTTATGAGAATAAATGTTAACCTATTACCTACTATTAAAATAGAGTTTCTCTTACCATGGACATCTAGGACACATCCGCAAGTAAAACAGTCACAGTACACCTTAGCAGCGCCGGCAGATAGTAAACACGTCTCATATGTGGTTCAAGCGTAGGCTCGAACACCTAAATAGAACCGTTTTTCCCCCGAAGGGTATAAAACGGATATTTAGGTTTCAGCCGTAGCTTGAACCACACCTGAAGATCCTTGCCGGCTCTTGGTACTGGCAAACACGGCCGCCGCGCGCTGCCTCGGCGTCACTGTCATGGCGGACAAGAGAAGGATAGCAATAGCGGACGAACCGTTCGTACACGTCATTTATTGAACGGATTGATCGAACGGGAACGAAATACTGACCGAATATTGAACGTAATCTCATATGTGGTTCAAGCTACGGCTGAAACCTAAATATCCGTTTTATACCCTTCGGGGGAAAAACGGTTCTATTATTGTGAAAAAAGCGTGGGCGCTTTGTAACATATTTTTCGTATATCGAGCGCCCACGCTTTTTCCACAATAATACTAGTATTTTTCGTTCATTATTGTTTTAAGCTTATTTTAATAATTATTTTTAACTTTTTAGTTCGATATTCTTTAAAAGCGTGTTTTTTAGTTTTTTTAAACTATATTTATTTTTTACTTTTTAGTTTAATGTTTTTTCTTAAGAAACGGCTACCATATCAGATGACCGACGTGCTGAAAACACCTGAAAAATGGAATGGAAAATTTTCATCGAATTATTGCATTGTCATCGGTCCTTGAGACGTGTGCAAAGTTTCAAGTTGATCAGACTTCTAGAAACCGGTGAAAATTAAGCGCATAGATTCCGTTACATACATACAACCCAAGCTAATAAAAGCGTGTTAAAAATAGCCCACAATGATAGTTTCAATAGTCCGATTGGTAAACGATAATCGGGAAAAAAAAGTACACGTGGTCCGACGGTAGGACAAAGTCAGTAGGACCACGTGACCGTAGGGAAAAATACAAATGCATCTGGCTCTTCGAGACTTTGTAATTATATAGGTAGGTAGTTTGCATTCTAGGCAACAGTTGTTTATTTCAGGGCACTCATT
>OY735280.1:3614191-3672534 GCA_963457715.1 Argyresthia albistria | reverse complement strand
AAGTTGTCTTCCCAAGTCTATATCAGAATAGAAATGTATTTCCCACCTGACTGTTGTTAGGAATGTCGTTCTGTCCTAATCCAGATCACACGGCAACAGTAAGAGCTGTTGCTTGTGATGAGTTAGGATGCCAAGAAAATTATTTTAAGACGCGAGATTATTATTTTTATGCGAGAATTACAGCAATCGCATGGCAATAGCTATGGCGAAGGCGCAAAATGTCGGTTTTGCCTCGTGGACGGCACGGACGCGCCGCGCCGGCTACAAACCCGGCATTATGCGCACTCGCTATTTTATAGTCACTGCCACCAATAGGCTTGTGGCCTGTCAAGTCAAAATATATACTTTTTATGAACTGTCAAAACGGAACTTTAGTTCCTGAGTTCTATGAAATAACAAAAGAATGACGTGATGTAAAAGTGCCATCAAATGCTGTCTTTTTTTGCACAAAGTTGACCTTATAAAATATATCTGTTGGAAATATACAATAGGCTTGTGGCCAGGGTAATCCAATAAATCTAGAACAAGTCTTAAGTTGAAGCATTGTGTACAAAATGCCGTGCCGCCCGGCCGGACGAATGACGTTGACTCGTCGCATGCATTGCTTGCATAGCCCGGTCTCGTAGCACGCGAAGGACGCGAGATTCGGCAATGTGTGCGTGTGGCGGCGCGTGCTTATACGGAATGCAATGTAGCTGTGTGTGTGCGGCTGTTCTCGCTGATTTGTTTGAAGTGAACCTGGCGTGGCCAGGTGCAGGCACTACAGTCCCCTGAAGAAGAAGAGACAGAAGAAGCCACCTCACCTTGAGCACATCGGACCAGGCCTTGATGCGTCGCAGGAAGATGACCGCCTGCTTCGTCTTGCTGATCTCCTGCACCTTGTCGGAGACCACCAGAGGGAACTCGGGCACCTTCTCGATGATGTGGCCTGCCGGGGGATGGAGAAGTTAGGTTAGGTTAGTAACATAAGATGGCGAACACTACGGATAACATTAGGAAAGATAACCGCAAACCTCAAACTCAGTGACATACTTCTTCTTCTTCGGGTGCCATCTCCTATCAGAGTTTGGCGATCATTACGACAGGTTGGCGGTCATTACGACAGGTTGGCGGTCATTACGACAGGTTGGCGATCATTACGGCAGTTTGGCGATCATTACGACAGGTTGGCGATCATTACGACAGGTTTGCGGTCTCCTGTACGCGACTCCCGGCCCTGGACTCTATACATACAGGGTGTCCCGAAAGTAATGGATATATTGATAGGTAGAAGTGGTCCTCGGAGATACTAATAGGTAAAAGTGTTGAGAATGTGTTCCTCATGTCGACACAAGGCCTGTCTTACAGACAATGCCCTGTTTCCTAAGGGAACAGGTTTAATGTGCCCCTAAAGTGTACCTGAAGGGCTATTGTAGCACAAACAGGAAGAGTTTGGGGTTGGTTGCACCATTATGAAATAAAAAGTCATGTTTTACGTTCTCACCTATACCCTGACACAAGGAAGGAGAAATGATTGAATGACCGTGTCACAAGGTAGAAATGATTAAATGACTAAGTCACACGGTAGAAAATATGAACGAATGCGCAATTCATTTAATTCTCCCGAATTGTGACACGGAGATTCATTTATATGTACTGAAAATATGAATAAATGCGTAATTAAATTAAATCTCCGAATTGCGACACGGTCATTCATTCATTATATGTCCTGAAAATATGAATGAATGCGTAATTTATTTATTTTTCCTGCATTGTCATTCATTAATTTCCCCATTTGCATGTATTGATTGATTGTTAAGCTGACGAGCGCACTCACCCCTAGCCTGCACGAGCGCGGGCACTCCCGCGGCGGCGACGGCGGCGGCGACGGCCGCGCGGCGCTGGCGCAGGTTCACGCGGCGGTGCCAGCGGCGCCACGGCTTCGTGGGCGCGAACATGCGCCCTCCACGGCACATGTTGCCGAACGCGCCCTGACCCGACCTGCGGGTGACGAATGATTAATTTTCACATGCAAAACAGCTGTCAAGTGTGAGTTAAATACAGCTTCCCAACGGCCATTAATTCATTTCTACTACCTTTGGACATGGACCTTAATTCATATTTCCATCCTTGTGACACTGTCATTCATTAATTTCTTTCTACTACTTATTGACACGGTCATTCATTCATTTCTCCTACCTCGTGATACGATCATTCATTAATTTCTACTACCTTTTGGGGACATTAATGGGCTACATTAACTTTGTTTTACCTATTGGCACAGTCATTCATTTATTTCTTCTACCGTGACACGGTCATTCATTAATTTCTCCTACCTCGTGACAGGGTCATTCAATAATTTATATTTGTAGTACCTTGTGTTGTGACACGGTCATTCTATCCTTATTGACTTGATTATTCATTCATTTCTCCTGCTACCTTGTGGCACGGTCATTCATTCATTCAGTTTTCCTACCTTGTGATTCATTAATTCATTTCTCCAAACTTTTGACCTTAATCATAATTGACCTAAAGGGAATAGAAGACCAAAGAACATTTATATTCCAACACTCGTAACATCGACATGTCGCCACATATACGGCGTCAGAGTCAGGAAAGTTGCTGTGCCCCGCCGTAGTGAACTCATTGCGATTGAAGCACCATGAGTTAAGATTGCGGGGGTTATCTGATCACATTTATGTTCGACATCAATCTGTATTTTGGCTAGGTAATCCAAGCTCGAACCACACAACATCCTACAAAGTTCAAGATCTCGTGTCCGGGTATAGGTGCCGCCATCCACGATGACGCGTGACGCAGCTATTTGCATCTTTGTCTTTCAGCTGAGTGCCTCGATGAAAAAGAAAGATGCAAATAGCTGCGTCACGCATCGTCGTGGATGGCGTTACCTAATAGCTTGACCAAACTGAAATGACGACCTTCTTATTAGCGATATGCTTATGCGTGTAGAAAGTGCGGCAGTGGGGTGCGTCATTTCAGTGTGGACAAGCTTTAGAGGCCTGTGTCCCTCGGCACATAAACCTCTTGGATTGCAATCTTGGCCACAAAGGCTAAATAAACTCATAACATAAACATTTACATACAGACACATACAGGATACCGTGTCGTGGGAACAAGAAACAGCGACATCACAAACATGTAAACATCCAAGACCCGAGGTTTTTTTTGGCCCCAGCCGGGATTCGAACCCGGGACCTTTCGCATGGTAGGCAGATGCGCAACCGCTGCGCCACAGACGTTAATTTAATAGATGTCTTGGTTTCATCTATCAGTGATTGTATGGAGTCTGCTTCGCTGCTGAGGGAAAATGGGCTACATTTGTTCCACTACGACCCCAGTGTAGGGGCAGCGTATCTCACCTGTGGGTACCGCCACCGCGGACGCGGGGGATACGAGCGACGGCTCGCCCGGTACCCCACGACTCGGCACTGGTCTGGTGGCCTACAAACAGATACCAATCAGTTTAATTTATATTCAAAGTCTGATTTTTGGGGGGTGTTGTATCAATTTAGGACAGTACCATCTTCTTCAGAAAACAGTTAACTAGTCCAATAACCTTTGGGGATATCAAGGGGGAGATTCTCGCGCTATCGAGACCATCTCCATGGTCAAATATTGATTCGAGATACCGAATTTCTCCATCGGAAACAAAGAAACAGCTATACTCACATCACAACCATCCGAGATATCTTGACCCGTTTGTAATCAAAATAAATATTAATTAAATTTGTTTTCAACATAGATCTGCGGTATTGAAACGGATATCTCGACTATGGATATCATCTCGATAGTGCGAGGATTGGGGGCCAGATTTTGAAAGAACAATGGATTTTCACTGTTAATGAAAGAATTCTCCAAGAATCTTCCAAGGTCATCATCAGACTCATTTCCCTGGAACACTGTCTAAAGGGGATCACAGGGTGTCAGCATTGCAGCACCTTTAGTTTGATCACACTAGGGAGACTAGGGCCAGGCAGGGCCAAGTGGTGGTGACTAGGGCCAGGCAGGGCCAAGTGGTGGTGACTAGGGCCAGGCAGGGCCAAGTAGAGGTGACTTTCTCAAACAAACAAGACAACAGTCACAATGCAAGAAACCTAATGATTGACTATTATTAAAATTGTAGTAGCAACTCTGCACCCGTACTCGCTACACAGCGAGCCCAGAACGCCATGTCGCTACACTGATGTCGCACTAGATTGCAGTAACACTTAGCGACACGGTGGTGGTCGCTAGATGTGGACATTTAGTGCAGATTCATAATGAGCCTCTATCTTGATGGAAATAGGAATGGATGAAGGAAAATCCTAACACTAATGGAAAATTTGGGACAAATATTTCTCTGTCACTACTGTGCCACTGCCCTTGATATGACACACATTGTGTTTTTTTTTTTATTATTAGTCATCAATTAGTAACTCACCGGCCTCCTTGCTCACGGAGTAAGGCTGGCGGGCGTTCTTGGAGAGTGACACGTGGACATTGTTGACCAGGTCGGGCCTGATGGGGGCCTTGAAGACGTACGGCAGCGGCAGATTAGTGCCGGCCACCACCTCGCTCTTCTCCGAGTACACCGACACGAGCGGTCGGGCTACTGATAAACTCTGGAAAGTGAAGTTTGTATTGTGAATACTAGTTGAGGGAATGGTTCTGGGTAATAATAGCAGTATTCTATTTCTAATGAAGAAATTAAAGGTACCATTCCGTTGGAGTGTAGATAAGGGGGCGGGGCGTCCGAATCCTTATCAACAGTCTGACCAAGATATTGGCATATATCTAACATTGATTGTATGTATGAGTAAAAATATAATGTGTTCCTCATGTCGACACAAAGCCTGTCTTACAGACAATGCCCTGTTTCCTAAGGGAACAGGTTTAATGTGCCCCTAAAGTGTACCTGAAGGGCTATTGTAGCACAAACAGGAAGAGTTTGGGGTTGTTACATCAAAAATGTATGCACATCCATTAGATCAAGAAATATTGTATAATATATAGGTTTGTCTACGAAATATGTAATTGTTTCTACATAGCCGCGTGTTCTTGTTAGCATTACTTGTTCTTGTCAACGAAAACATAAACCAACTCAACACCATAACATGAAACCAAGGTTGAAGAAAACATAACCTCAATTTATTTATTTACCTTTCACATGCATTTACTCAGTTAGGATGGGACAAACATATCATAACTATCACTATATGGATAAGATCTAGATTCTAATAGAATATTTGTAGCAAAAAAACGTGAAACCATAGCTTTTTCAAAAGGCGTGATCGGTCAAAATTTCACACCGCGATGCATGGATGCAGTGGCCTGTTTTTTCTCAAGTGTAGGGTGAAATTACTACATAATCATATACCGGCAATAGTCCTTAGAACTGATTATCACTTTCACACCAGGCAAACAGCACAGATTATAGATATTTCTGCAAAAGAAAGGCCAACACGTGGGGCACCATGTCCGGCCACTTCCGTTCCCTAAATAACACATCCACCATTGATATTACAAGCACTTTTTCGGACGCACAGTGAGCCCTACATTTTTATCAAACTGAAACTTACCATATCGCTATACTAGCGAAGTAATTTCTCCTAAAAAACACTATAAGCGGTGGTAAAGACCATCCGCCATGCCACGGAGGAATGAAAAGACCGGAAATAGATTTTTTTGACAGCCAGTTAAAACGACAGTTGCTAGACTACAAAATAAATGCATATAGTCTATGGTTTACGTATCAAACAATAAATAAAATATAGAATGGAAATCAAATAAATCTGCTTTAAATAGTATGTAAATAAATTAAAAGTTAAACCCTGAACAATTTCGTAAATAAATCATAAGGTTTTCATACAAAATCATAATAAAAATATTTTCATGTATGGAGAGCTTTACTTTCATAGACAATTTATTTTTCAAAGAATAATGTCATACATGGGCAAAGGGTTTCATCAGAATGCCAAGAAAACTGTTACATGTATCAACGGATTTATATATGGTATAGATGGGCAATCTCCCGGAATTATTCTACTTTTTGGAATAATTCCGATATACTTCCAGAATTATTCCGAATCCTTCCATTTAGGTGGGAAATCATGTGTAAATATGAGAAAATTAAGGTGATTTACAAAGATATTGAATTGAATCCTGCACAAATCGATGTAAGTCTATTAGACCAACAAATTATGTAATGAGGATTTTGTTCTTAAAGTGTCACATAGGCGAGATATTTGATATCATAGAGTGCCAAAAGTTTATTTTTACAAAATCATTTTGTCGTAAGACACTTTAGGTTGATTTCCCGTATGACATAAACTGTTGGTCTAATAGTTTTCTATCGACCTGTTCAGATTTTAATTCAATATCATTGTAAAACACCTTTATTTCAGAATATTTTCCCACCAAACTTGTGTAAATATGGGAAACTTTAGGTGTTTAAAAGATATCGAAATGAAACCTGCACACGTCGCTAGAAGACTATTATACCAACAAATTATGTCATAGGGAAATCGGGGAGATCTGTCCTAAAGTTGCGAGATGTTTGAGTGAATCCAGTCAAAAATGGCGACACCTCTCAAATGTAGTGACCCCTGTCAACAAAGTGACATCAACGACCAAATAATGGAAGAGCCCTGCCTCCTGAAATACAGGTGATAAACCTAGTTTAGGAGACTGGGATCCACACAACTATGTGCCTAACTTTTTATCTGAATAAATTATGAATTATGATTATGATCTGTCAAAAATTTTAAGTAACATTATCACCAACGGTGCGTTCCGCGACATCGCTATCAGCGCTGTAATCGATTACAGCGTCTAAAATGCGATTCCGAGTCAGTTTTGACGGGACAACGATATCTCAAAATGGATGCTATGACGTCATGAATGACATCATCAACTCCGCCATGTTGGGATATCAGTGACCATTGTCGAGAACGTGAGCACTGATAGATCGATCTAAAAAGTGACAGCTGTCACTCTGACAGCTGACAATCAAACTAAGAACAGCAACCAGCAGACACTCCTGAAACTCCATAACTGTTGATTTCCTCACTTAATCACTCAATACAAATAAAATTAAACTATTACGACTCAAAATTCAAAAAAATAATTCAATTCAATTTTTGGATTAATGGCTTCTACTTTCAAAAAAATTACAAAAGCTTGGTTATAATGGTTTGACATCTGTCAGTGTTGACGTCTACCGTCACGTTTTATCGTTCCGAATGGATATCTGTGATAAACGCTGGTGGTCGTGATTTCACATTTGGAACGGTTATGATGGTCGTGACTTCATGTGAGCGATGATAGCGCTGATAGCCTGTCGCGGAACAGAAGGAAGTCTTACGATTGAATGATTTTGCAAAAATAAACTTTTGGCACTCTATGATATCAAATATCTCGCTTATGTGACACTTTAGGAACAAAATTCTCACATAATTTGTTGGTCTAATAGTCCTACATCGATTTGTGTAGGTTTCAATTCAATATCTTTGTAAAACAACTTAATTTTCCAATATTTACACAATGTTGTCAATGTTGGTATAGTAGTCTTCTATCGACGTGTGCAGGTTTTAATGCGATATCTTTTCAAAACACCTAAATTTTCCCATATTAACACTTGTTTTCCCACCAAAATGGAAAGATTCGGAATAATTGATCAATATCTAGTCATAGTTCTAACTGTAGCTTTTCTGGTGCTCGCAAGTACAAGAAACGACAGATTGCCGGTTGGAATCACCATGTCAAAGACCTACATGAACAAGCTAGACTTTCTTTTCAATACTGGCAACTTTGGGGCAAACCAACCGTGGGGGATATTTACAATGACATGGTCAATAGCCGCAAACTATTTAAAAATAAGTTGAAGTGGTGCCAGAATAATCAAGATAAGATTAAAATGAATATTCTGGCTCTACATCAAAGGAGTAAGAACTTTGTTAAGTTTTGGAAGGCAACAAAGAAACTTCAACATAAACAAAGCTTGCCAGTCAGTGTCAATGGTGCACAAGATCCAAAGAAAATAGCTGACTTATTTATGAATCAATTCAGAGTCAAGCCGCTTGAGGTCGCTGGGAGTGTGCTCGACACTGAGACCGTAGCCAGTCCTCCTGATACTACCAAAACTCAAATAAATATCTCCCCTAAGGATGTTTTTACTGCTATCAGGAAAATGACTCGTGGCAAGTCACCTGGTCATGACGGTCTTAGTGTAGAGCACCTACTTTACGCCGGAGATGCAATCTTTAGAGTTTTGTCAACATTATTTAATCTATGCATAAAACATAGTTATTTACCAGAAGGACTTATGAAAGCTATAGTAGTCCCGATTGTTAAAAATAGGACTGGCGATCTGTCGAACTTGTCTAACTACAGACCCATCTCTCTAGGGACAATAACGGGCAAGGTGCTTGAGAGGCTATTGCAGCCCGAACTGATGAAGAATGTTGGAATTAGTGATGCTCAGTTTGGTTTTCGTCCTGGTCTCTCAACGGACTCTGCGATACTTTGTTTAAAAAACACCGTTAACTACTACAAAAACAGAAATACGTCAGTATACGCGTGTTTCTTGGACCTCAGTAAAGCTTTTGATCTAGTTAACTATAATATACTCTGGAAAAAGCTGTCAAAAGCAAAGGTACCGCAGAGTATCGTAGACTTGTTGAGATTCTGGTATGAGAACCAAACAAACAATGTCAGATGGGGCGACACAGAATCTAGTGAATATAGACTAGAGTGTGGTGTTCGTCAGGGCGGATTGACCTCTCCGGACCTCTTTAACGTATATGTGAATGGCTTGATCGAGGAGCTCAGAAGTGCAGGTGTCGGATGCTCGTTCAACAATGTATGTTTTAATAACCTTAGCTACGCTGACGACATGGTGCTCCTTTGCCCCTCGATCAAGGGATTAAGAAAACTACTCGCCATATGTGAAGATTTTGCTAGGAAAAATGGCATGAAATATAACATCCTAAAAACTGAAATGTTAGTTTTCAAAGCAGGGAAGGGTCCGGAGACGGTGCCTCCTGTATATTTGTACGGCTCACCAGTTCGGGTTGTGCGGCAATTCAGGTACCTTGGTCATATCTTAGACGAGAACCTGTGTGATGACGCTGATATTGAAAGAGAGCGCAGGGCCATGGCTGTGCGGGCGAACATGCTCGCACGTCGTTTCGGAAAGTGCTCTGAGGATGTTAAAATTACTTTATTCAGGGCCTATTGCCTCTGCTTGTACACCTGCCAACTCTGGACCAGCTACTCCAGAAGGTCATATAGCATCCTCAGAGTACAATATAATAACGCATTCCGTATACTGCTGCGTTTGCCACGTCACTGCAGTGCGTCGGGCATGTTCGCCGGCGCCAGGGTCCCTGACTACTTCGCTGTCATCAGGTCACGGATAGCCTCGTTCTGGGAGAGAGTGAGATCTGCCAGTAACGAGCTCATTAATGTTCTCTACGAAAACCCATATGAGAGTGGGATCATTAAACACTGGCTCCGCGTGCACCAGGAGAGCAACAGAAAGTAATATTTTACTGTTTCAATTTTTTGTTGTATTATTTTACTGTTTACTGTTTGTTTGGTATGTACACCTAATTTTTAAGTCTACTTTTACTGATATTTAATTTATTATGGGTTTTTTATTGCCTGAAATAAACGAATTATTATTATATTATTATTATAATTCCAGAATAATTCCAACTTTTGGAATTTTTCCAAATTGGGTAATTGGTAATTCGGAATAATTATCAGCGCCCATCTATAGTATTGTGTAATTTGACCAGTAATCTGTGAATTTGACAGACATGGACGCACGATTTCCAAACTTGTCCATATTTTTGAGAACTTTACCTAACCGAGGAGTTAAATGCATCTACCTATTTTATAACGCTGACAATTTCGCGGGCGTAACAAGACATTATTATTTACTTCATAGATCTTTTCTAGGTCTTGTAAGTAATTTAACTTTACAGTAATTTAGATAATATGACATTGCAATGTTTGTTTACGTTTTACGTTTACGGCCAAACATCAAAAATTATAAACCGGAAATAAAGAATTTCAGAATAAATTTTATTTCAGCAAGTCAGCCAGCATGAATTCGAATAATATTAACTACGGTGACCCTGAATGTAGTCATGGGCCGGACAGAGCCAACCGAGATGAAAATATTCAGGAACGAGACAGTGAGTCTGTTGCCTCCAAATTGATAGCCGTGACCTCCCTCGATCATCACGAAGCATCAACTATTTCGAGGCCCCCTGTAGTAGCCTTGACAATAAATCCAGCAGAATTCAGCGTAACTAATCATCAAAACGTTCCAAGAGCTCAAATCTCTCAAATACCTTTACTGTTTTTTAGTAGACCTACTTCCATGATTCTGAATACAGTCACAACACAGCCTCTGCAAAGTTTGCCTAAAGCATCTACACTGCCAGCTTCCCTGTTCACACAGGCATTAGCTAAGGTTAACGAGGGTTCGCTTAGCGCATCATTTGTAGGTAATTTGAAGCAATCAGCGCAGTATCAGCCAAAGTCATCTCCTGCTGTAAACCCCCAGGTATCTGAACTATCACCGCCGTGTTCTTTAACGAGCGCGCCCCCTTCGTATTCTTTTGTTTTACGTCAGAAGCTAAATGCCCGCCGGCCTCGTTTGATGGGCACTTTCATTCCTTCGCCATCTTTTGTAACACACACTCCTCCGCCTAATTATGCGGCTGCATTTGATATTTACGTTGATAATGCAATCCCCCCACCTCGGCCGCGAATTTATCATTTTGGCTTTACGCCGATGGCGGTTACGTGTCCCGATTGCGGATATACTGGAATAACAGTAATAAATAGTAAAATTACAATATGCACGCATTTGTCAGCCGCTCTCTTGTGTCTATTTTGCTGTTGGCTTTGTGTCCCATTACCCTATTTAATGACCTCATGCAAAGATGTTTATCATTATTGTAGAAATTGTAGACGTTTAGTGGGAATGTATTGTCCTACTAGCCCCGAAAATGCATATACAAGTTAACTTAATCTTAAATTTTACTGATGCAGGTAATCGAGCCATCAAAACTGTATCTTAGTGTTGTCATTGTCATTTAAATAAATATATTAAAGAAATTATATTAAACTTTCATTTCAGTGAATCATGGTCACCCTATTTCATATAGAGATTTCGCTCATCATAGATCAAGCCAACTCAAACCAAACATTTATTTTGCAGTGTCACTTTGAGCTTGGTATAATTTATAAACATGCCAAAAAAAGTAGTGTTATGGCGTTCAAAAAGATGTCTTAGTTAGTGAATGTATTGTTGGAATAAAAAATATTGAATTATTTTTAGCTATATCAGTAAAACTTCCTACAATTTATGTATAAAAAAGTTGAAAAAAAAAGTTGTGCTTATGAACAGATTAATATTCTTTATTACAAAAACCACTTCTATAAAAATTTTGTCAAGTAAACAGGTTCAGAACGTATTTCATTCAAGGACGTTTGATGTTTTAGCGCCCTCTAGCGGCAAAATGTCGGCTGTGTAAAATTAGAAGTCACAGCCTTCCGCAAGTTCCGTGTGCGATGCGGAAAAATCCCTTTTTGGGCGTCCGACCACATGTGTGAATGATGAACAAAATACGGTTCTATAGTGAATTTCTGCCCTGACAAGCCGATTTCAAAGTGAATTATCATCAGAATCGATTGTTACAGTGTTATTGAAGCGCCCAGTGTACCCAAAAAGTTGGAACTCGACCGCGGAAGTGCATTTTTTGGATGTAAATACGGGCCATCCAGGGTCAGTTCGGTGTGCCTAAAGGAATCAACTCTAATTCTGCGCCAGTGGTTCTATTCGCGTTGTGAATTCGTGTCATAATCGAGTGTCTCCGGTGCGACCTTCGCGACAGGGCACGGTGCGGTCAGTAAAGCAGGAAAGTTCGGTGATCATTTGCGGGTTAGGACGGCAGCATGCCGTCGTGCTGAAGCATGGAGGCGCGCTCGTGAGTCGCGGCTGGCGCGGAGAGCGCGCCCCGACTTACATAACGAGGGCAGCGGCGCGGCGGCGGCATGGCCGCGCGCGTGTCCGCGGAGGCTGCGGGCCCTTCGTACGCGTCTGTACTGAACTTTAGAACGGGGGGTGACAACAAGGAGAACATAGAGATCGAGTCGGCGCCCGAGGAGATGACGGACGCGCCGCCGCGGCCTCACGATGAGGAGGAGGAGGGCTTCGTGCCGGTCATGCCGCACAGCCGGAGGCCTGCCAAGTCCAGAAGGGAGAGAGAGCGGAGAGCGGCTCCCAAAGCGCACAAGGCCCCGCAGCCACACACTGAGGCTTCGGCGACTGGTGAACAATCTCAGCAGTCTTCAGAAGACCAGCCAAAGAAGTTTGTGGAAGCGCCCATACCCAAAGTCAATCCTTGGCAGGTGAGTTCTCTCTTCTGTTACTCGGTTATGCAATATGTAAACAAACAAAATTTTAATGTCACGATAGGATTCTGTATTATTTGTAATTTTACTTTAGAGGTGAATCAGGATATTATTCATAGTCCTCGCTTGCTTATACAATATGCTGTGTTAAAATGTATGTATAAGGAGCATGTTTTGCATCAATAATTACATCAGTCTTGCATCATATGGTCAGCTGTCAAGTCATTGCTCTAGTTAAAAATAAAAAACATTTGCCAAGTTTAATTTTATGCTTCCAACAGTCTGTAGGTATACTTGTCTTGTGACCACAAGATACCGATGCGGTGCGGTCAGAAACAGACAGCCTGATCTTGTAGCACACTAAAGTTCAGCATAATTCCAATAAAATTCAAGTTCTATATGTGGCTGCTGAGAGAATGTGATCCTGACACATGTATTTTAATCATCATTAATTAAGAGGTCCTACAGAAGATTTCAGACCTCAGCGTGGTTTGGATCATTTTCAATTTGAAGCTGGCTACTAGGTTCTTCATGGAGCTATTTTAACTAATATTCAGCACATTAGGTCCAGCATTAGTGTTTGTTATGAGCATTATGTCTACTTCCGTATGAAAAGGCAGCAGATAGTTTAAAATCAAAGCAATATTGCAAATACTGGAAATGGTGAGTGAGTGAGTTCCACCATTTCCAGCCTTTCTTTAATTCAACAACATTTACTACTTACTTTAAATAATTTCCCTCGAAATGAATGACGGGTTAAGTACCAGTATTCCAGTACCAGTTTCTGTAAGAGTGGTCAAATGTAGCAAGTGATTCAATTTATTTAATTCAAAATAGAGTTTAACAAGTTGTCAGAGCTAATTTTCCTTTTGGGAACTGAGTGTTAGGTTCTCTCTCTATTCCTTGCTTGCTACAAGGTAGGCAGTTAGCATAGCGTGCAATGCAGCTCACATTGAGCTGCCCCTTATTTGCAAACTCACAGAATTACTTTGAACTTTCTGTCAAGTCGGATTTGTTGAGACAATATTAACTGTCATTCTGATGGGCTGGAGGGAGATAGAGCTCTCAGAGCCAAAGAAGGAAGAAAGAAATTGATTTGCAAAGATAAGGCTTATTTTCAGTAGTATTTAGTAAAGATAAGGCTGTAAAAGTGGTTATTATTACAGGCCTTACTGTAATGGTTAACCAGATAATTTCAGAAACTTACCAATAAAACAAAATCATACAATAAACATACCAATAAAATCCAGCATATAAGAAATTGAATTAAATTACTGTATCTTATATGTCATCAGCATTGATGCTGACAATCATGATTGTATGGTACCCAGGAAGTGCAGAGGACCTTCAGAATAGTTCTCTGCAAGGCCCTTTCCCATAGATTTTTATTCAAAATCAATATTGCCAGTGGCTCGGTCTATGGATGTTTCTAAATCAATCAATCATAAGTTCCTGAATATCCATAATCAAATAAGATAAAAGGTTAAGAGTTTACATACATACATACATATTATATTTAGTGTGAGACAAATTTGCCATAACTTATTATTGAAAGCCAGATTTAACATAACCTCGGATAAAAATGGGCAACAATATTTAAATTGAGTAACCTAATAGATTAACATGATTGTTGATCTGGCTGATACTGACAGTTGATGCTCATTTGACTACAATAAAATTGCTCTGCTCAACCCAGTGTCCAGTTAAGTTAATCATAGGTCTATGACCTTTCGCAAATCAAAGGATTTCCCTGTATTGCCTAGTCATAGTCTGTTGTACTGTTTTCTCACTCACATGTAATTTTTAGGGTTCACTTTGTTGTCTGTCTGTCTGTCTGTCTGTCTGTCTGTCCGTCTGTCACCACCCTTTTTCTCAGGATATCATGTTGAAATTAATATCGATTACTCAAGTTTATGGTCCCTTGGATCTGTGAAAAAATTAAACTTCTAGGTCCACGCAATCAAAAGATACCGCGATATTATGTCATAATTTTGCTGAATTTGTATGAACTCGCGTGGAACTCACAAGGGAATCAAAACCTATAGGGTACTTCCGGTTGGCCTAGGATCATGAAATTTGGAATGAAGGTAGGTCTTATAGCACAAGTAAAGGGAAAAATCCGAAAACTGTCAATTTCTGTCTGTCTGTCTCACCGTCTGTTAAGACTTTTTCTCAGAAACGCATGGAGGTATAAAGTTTAAATTAATATTGATTACTCAAGTCTGTGATCTCTTAAAGTTGTGAAAAAATTAAACTTATAGGTCAACGCAATCAAAAGATACCGCATAATGTCTCAATTTTGCGAAATTGCTTGATATTTGCAAGGGAATCAAAACCTAGAGGGTACTTCCCTTTGACCTAGAATCATGACATTTGGCACGAAGCAAGGTCTTATAGAACAAGTAAAGGGAAAAATCTGAAAACTGCAAATTACTGTCTTTCTAAAAAAATATACATTTTGGTTTACATGGATGACATCACACTTTTGTTTTTTAGGTGGAAACCTAATTGCACGTGTTACGCTCTCCAAGTGTGATCGGAACCCTTGGTGCGCGAGTCCTACTCGCACTTGGCCGGTTATTGAGATTGGGGATATCTGGCAATGAAGTTTCTTAAATCTTTACTTTTTTTTTTTTTTTTTTGTGTGTGAGGGGATAAAAAAATCTTTTTAAAGATGCCCGGGAGTCAGACCTCCCTGCTATGTCCGATTCTCCACAATGAGGTCCGGATGAGGTCTCCACCGTGAGGCGGAGACTACATTGAGCGGAACACTCGTATGTGGCATACGGACTAAAAAAACCCCTGTGTGCTGTTGTTGCGTGCAGTTGCGCGTATGCATCACTGTTTCCATGGCCTCGGTTAGACGCAGAGGGCGTTCTACCTACAAGTTATATATAAGTTTCGATAATATATATGGGAGGGGTCTGCCTGCTTTCCCCAGCGACTGTGGCTACTCGAGCGGGCCTCGGCTCGTAGTCAGTGGGAAGCGGCATATCAGGGGGCAGATGGCCTCCGCTGCTATGAGATGATTATATAATGGTTAAACCTATCCTAATCCTAAGCCTATCTGCCTAGTGTTGATCGGGGGGGGCGGGGCGGGGGAGGGGGAGGTTGTCCGTCTGGCGGATCCAGACGGCGATCCCTTTGGATCCAAATTTGGTAGCGGAGGCGCTGGAGGGCTTCCGGGATAACGCCTTCGACGGGTTGGCGCGCCTGAGGGGCGTCGGGGGAGGGGGGAGGAGGTTCTGCCTTGAGAGCTATAGTAATATCATCGTCGGGTTCTAGGAGGACGTCTTTGGGGCGTCTTTTGTAGATATGTTTGGACTGAAGGTCTGGGGAGGGGTCGTAAGAGATGGCCTGAGTGACAAGAGGGTTGGGGTGAGCTGAGGCAGTTTGAAAGAAGCGTTCGGACGCTTCTTTCATAAACTGCTTGACTGTGGGGAGTCTAAAGTCACTATGGAGGTCTACGTTGCGCACGTACCACGGGGCACCCGCGGCTTTGCGCATGAATTTATTTTGGAGTGTCTGAAGGGTTTTTAAAGATGGTTTAGAGGAGTGAGCGAATACTGGGCTTGCATACGTGAAGACCGGACGAATGCAAGTCTTGTATAGATTTATTTTGCAGCGCAATGGGAGTTTGCTGTTACTTCTCAAGAGTGGGTGAAGCCTACTCAAGTAGAAGGCTGCTTTGTCGCGGACCGTTTTGATGTGTTTCCGAAAATTTAGTCGCGAGTCTAATGTCACGCCTAGGTACTTCACATCTTTCTCCCAGGGTATGGGTCGGTCAAAGAGTGTGATGGCGGGTTTGCGTTTATTTCTTTTCCTAGAGAAGAGTACAGCTGCACTCTTCTCAGGGTTCATCTCAATCCTCCATTTGAGAGCCCATTCACCGAGATCGGTTACTGCTCTCTGGAGAACTTTGCAAACGCGCGCCTGCGTCCTACTGGTATAATAGAGGGCCGTATCGTCAGCGTAAAGGGCTAGCTCGACGTACGGAGAGCGGGGGACATCATGAATGTAAAGTGTGAATAGAGTGGGGGCGAGAACTGAGCCTTGCGGGACTCCTGCGGCTATGGGATGGGGCTGAGAAATGGATTTTTCTACTCGATAGCAAAAGTTACGCTCAGAGAGATAGTCCTTGATTATGAGTACTAGCCTATCGGGGAGATTGAGTCGGTTTAAATCTTTACCAAAAAATAATTTTATCTCTGGAATATACTTATTATTATCTTATCACCAAGTTCGTCACTGAGTACATAATATTAAAATTTAAACTGATAGCATTGGTAATTTAAACTGACTTGGAAACAGGGCAATTTATTATCTTAAGTACTGAAATTGGGGTGTAGTCCCGTGTTGTCCACATAGCCCGTGTGTCCCCGTGATTTTTGGACAAAGAAATTTTATAAAATAATTAACTTTTAGTCCTGTTGTACCCATCGCCTCTGTCCCCATCCAGTGAGGACAGAGGCGATGGGGACGACGGGACTAAAAGTTAATTATTTTATCACAATTTCGATGTCCAAACCTCAACGGGCTATGGGGACAACAAGACTACACCGGAATTGGCAGATTACAGGTTCTTTTGGATTTAAATAAAGTTTGTGTGTGACTTTGGTAGTCCAATCATGTTCAAAAAAAAAACATCCTCATTAACAGACAATGGGGGCGATTTGGGAGGTGTCAAAACCACTAAACTAAGGCACTAACTAAACTGACAACCTTAAATCTGACAGCTCTTGAGTAGAGGCCACATATTCCATTTTCAAACACACAATTTTAATTAGTTTGCTTAGTTTAGTATGTGTAGTTGTGTACTCTACCAAATTGCAGCACTTGTCGATTTACCTATCTTTCAGCCCACAACATGTTTTTAACCTCTCTTTCTCACATATGATGAAAGAGAGAGAGGTTACCAACACAGTTCCCTCTCTGAGACCAATGGTAACTTGAGAGGACTATATCTACCTAGCTACCTAAATAATTTTCGCACGCTACACTACAAAATCTCTGTCATCTAAAGCCCATTCTAAGATGTCCTTGCACTTTTGTCACCAATATATTTAATAAAGTGATCATTAATCTCATCCAACAAATCAAGTTTATTAACCTCTTCACAACCTGTGTCCTCCTAGTAGTAAGTACATAGTCACTATTTTTCCAAAGGACCTTACGCAAGTAATGAGCATGATTTCCTGAAATTTCCCAAAGAAACTGAAACTTTTGTGAGTCAGGAGGCTAAATAATTTTTATAGTGGAATTTGCACAATTTGCACTGCAAGAACTGGTGGGTATTGGCTCAGGGCCCCGTACTCCCACCTCCAACCAACCAATGGTGATTAGGCACCTAATTTGATCCGAAAAGTCCTTTGACCGTTTTAAAACAACTGATATTAAAGTTCACAAGTTAGATGATAAATTGTGATCTTTCCTTATTGGGCTCGCTACCCCGTCCGATCACTGTTCTTTTATTTATTTTTTATTTATTAGTTTATTCGCTTTCATTCTCTACATGAAAAATAATATTTGTATGCCAAATGGCTAATAATAGCGTACTATTAAGAAACATCAATCTTAGCCTAGATTGACACCAACTGATGTAAAAAACCTATTTTCCACAAATAAGTATTTGATTTGATTCACTATGGAGTATTTCCATTGAATATGGTTGCCATGGTGATGTATCTGAACATTTGGGGCTATTTGTAAGGAAAATGCACTAAACTTAGAAGGCAACTAAAGCCTCTGAACGTCATAATGACGTTATTTTAGTTGGTATCAACAACTAAGATGACGTCATTATGACGTTTAGTTAATGGCTTAGTGGCATTTTTAGTTTAGTGTGTTTTCCTGCCAAATCGCCACCAGTAAGTATCAGATTTGAAAAAGTGGCTAAGTGCGAGTCGGACTCGCCCATGAAGGGTTCCGTAGTATCATGTAATTATTAGACTGGATTTTTGTGTTGTAACTTTGTTTTTCATAGTCTTTGTATGAATGACAAAGTTATCTTTGCAGTTTTTAATAAATGTTTTCTATCTTAAAAACTGCTCATTATATTTTGTTCAAACCAATTTTCATCGAAAGTTTATATTGAGATACACAGCAATATTTTTTATAGATTTATCACTCTCTTACTTTAAAAGTTAGAGGGGGGGACACAATTTTTTCCACTTTGGATGGGTCTGTCTCTTTAATGATTGACTTTGAGGAAAAATGGTTTTAGGAACCTCCCTTCATTTTTAAAGACCTGGCGTGAACTGTCAAAACGGGCCTTTTATTTTGTGAAGCAAAGATATATCAAAACAAATTAACTATGTACATAATGATTTCAAATAACTTCTGAAGAGATGTTACTAATTTTTTTTTTAACGTTGGGAATCACACTTATTGCCTAGAATTTAGCCGAAATATGGTAAAACTACAAATCCGCCTTAGCTTATGAAATGAGCCAAACATAAACTAACAGACAGATAGGTCTCTTTCCTACACAAGTGTGCTCTGAGTGATGGATACCATTAAGTTATTTTAAACATTAATGAAACCGGTATTAAGGCAATTAAGTAATATTATTATTATTTTATTATCAGACACAGGATTCACAGTTTAACAATATGCAATAAAATTGTACTAAATAAATTTGTTGATATAGGTATTTATTTATCAATCAATAAATACCTATATCAACAAATGACACAATTAAGTGCCAATCTTGCATTCCTCAGATAGCGATAATCTGTCTGTTTATCTGAGACATTTTGACATTTCACACGTACAAGAAGTGTCAAATAAAGTGTTTGTCCGCAATGCATTAAAAGTATAAGGCTGCTGGACCAAGTTTTGTGGAGAAGACAGGCCTTGCCCGGTAGTGGCAACAACAAAATCACACACAAATTAAGACACGCCAAACAAAGTGTGGAATGATAGCAAAGTATTGGAAGGTAAACAGGCAGATATGTCAGTGGTAGTTCTGGCGGTGTGCCAATCGTTTCCGACGTTGTGTAAAACGGTCCCGGGGTGTCAACGGCACGCGCGGTGACGCGGGCGCATGTTCAAGGTTCAAACATGGAAATAAATAATTGAAACAAAAAGTAAACTTTAGAAAAAACCGACTTCCACAAACCCTATTTGATTAGATTGAGTTTAATACAAACTGTAACCCCTTATCCCCCCCCCCCCCTTGGGGAATTAATTTTGTCAAATCCCATATCAGTGCTACCCCACGCTACTAAGGAACCCCTGTACAAAGTTTCATGGCTCTAGGTCCACCACCGGTTTAGGCTATGCGTTGCCTGCCCGTCAGCCACGCATTGTATTTGTACCTACAGTATTGTTCGAATTAATGTGAACACAAATGATAATTTGAAAAAATCAACATTTATTACTTATAGAACAAAAAAACAGAGAAATGAATACAATTTAAGTTGTTTTAATAGAAAATGTGTCCTCCCTTGGCTTTTATAACTTCTTCAACACGTTTTGGCATAGAATCGACAAGTTTTTTACAGTCTAATGATATTTGCTGGTCTCGAAACCATGTATGGATTACAGCCTCAATCAGTTTTGTTTTTGTTGTGCAATCCGTTTTACGAAGTCTAGCTTTCACAATAGCCCACAGATTTTCAATGGGATTAAGGTCCGGTGAGTTCCCTGGCCATTCAAGACATGATATCTTGTTGTCCTTGAAATATTTCTTCATAATCTTGGACACGTGGCATGGAGCCGAATCTTGTTGAAAAACTTCTTGACCATTAGCATCAACTTTTCTTAGTTCAACTGCCAATCTCTGTTCTAGCAAGTCTCTGTATTTTAGCGAGTTCATCATCCCTTCGATCGGCACAAGGCATCCGGTACCTTTATAAGAAAAGCAGCCCCAAAACATCTTCTTTAACGGATGTTTAACTGTTTGATCAATATGAGCTGTCGTAATCTTTTCGTTGTCACTTTTTCTAACGAAACGAGATCGCTGTCCTTGTACCAAAAAATGGCTCTCATCTGAGAACAACACTTTTCTCCAATCTTCAACAGTCCAGCTCACATATTTCTTTGCCCAATCATATCGTTTTTTCATCATGGCAGCAGTCAATAACTGTTTTTTTTGAGGTCTGATTGTTTTTCTTCCCCCTTCAATAAGTCGTTTTCGTACGGTGGAGTCATGAATAATAACTCCAGCGTGTGCTAAGTCTTGCTGAAGCTCTTGACTGGTTTTCCTAGGGTTTAATTTACTTTCCCTTATTAAAAAAACTTCGTCCCTTGCTGTTGTCTTTCTTTTCCTTCCACATTTCCCTTTTCTGTTTACTTCGATCGTCCCAGTGTCCCTTTTCTGTTGCAAAATTTTGTTGACAGCTCCTAAACTTACACCACACTCCTTGGCAATATCTCTTTGAGTCATTGCTGTGTGTTCATTCAAAGTCACAATTTTAGTGCGCTTTTTTGGAGTAATATCCATCTTCACAAATAAATAGCAAATAAAGCCAAAACTCACTCAAAACACAAAAATTGTTAAAAACAACAAATGCAACGCGTCTGTAGCTTGCTATATGCCATTACTCACTGACTGACAGAACAGTAAAACAAAATGGCCGCTCCTTTGACATAAATGTATTGCCAACTGTGAAAAAAAGTTAAATTGTGAAAATGTTGATGTGTTCACATTAATTCGAACAATACTGTAGTATTGAGCAGTTCTGGTGGCCATATTGGTCTTCATCAGCAGTTCCGCATCACAATATTATGCTTACCATGTGCATTTGCACGAGTTATTATGAAAAACACAAAAATCACTATAGGTCTGCCTATAATATTTGAAGAGTTCCCTCGATTTCTCCAAGATCCCATCATCAGATCCTGACCTGGTGTCAATGGGACCAATGGGAAGGTAAACCCTTTCAAACAAAAAAATAATTTTCTAAATAGGTCCATCCGTTTAGGCGCTATCGGGGTGTAGACATAAAAAAAAAAAAAAACAAACATCCGGACGAATTGTAAACCTCCTCCTTTGGGAAGTCGGTTAAAAAATAAAAATAAAAGTGTAAATAATCGGTCAAGTGCGAGTCGGACTCTTACATGAAGGGTTCCGCACCATGGTACAGGAAACAAGTGCCTGACGGTTATTACGGAAATATCTTCAATCTTCATCTCGTACTTTTGCTATCCCAGAAATGTCAGGCGCTATTATATTTAAACTATTTACTTCTAAACACCCTTTTTTAGAACCCTAGAACTAAAGTTTGATGACCAATGAGGAATGAAAGATCTGCGTTGATGACAGGTTCATTGCATTAAGTTGCTTAGAGCTGGCGCCCCCCTGTAAACGTCACTCATCAGCCAAAAGTTCGCTGGAAGATACAGTGCCACCATCTCATCTAGAGAATGGAGCGCGGCGCCACCATCTACGCCAACTGAACAGCAAAGAGTTTCATTGACCTGAAATACACAGCAACAACTGACAGCTGAAGTGACGTTTTCATAGTGGCGTCAGTAGTTCCGCTTTGGCCGTTCTGTAGATAACGTGGTGACTTTGTACATGGGCTATTGGTACTTCTGTAGGGTTCTGTCATTTCCTCAATGAGAAACAGTGTCAACATGACAGTCAAACTTCGCAGTTTTGCCTTGACCTTCGTAGCTAAGTAGGCTCTGCTCGGCCCTTGCTCCTGGGTTCAAATCTACAGTAATCCCTTTCAGACTGGAGATTGTCATTCTCCTGGCCGAAAAGGGAAAAAAAATGACATTAAAATTAGGGGAAATTAAGTTCTCATCCCCTTGCAATAGACCTTAATTGACGTCTTGGTAGTCACTGTCAAAGTCAAACACTATATAGTGCTTCTGTGAGTCGCTTATTTTAAAGCGTAAAGGTGCACTGTAAGGTATAGCGCGTGCGAAGCCGCGTGCAACTGCTAGTTCATAGATAAAACATTTAAATCTTGTTACTTTTTACGCAAATCAGCCGGAAAACCTGTAAAGATCAACAGCGAACCTTGACAGCTTCGAATACGTGCGACGTGAAAATAACAACGTCTAAATATAATATTCTAGCCGGAGCGTTTAGCACTAGAGTCGAGAGCGTGCGTTGGATAAGGACGGATTGCTGGCAGCCAATTTGCGATGTTTGATGGGGGGTATCCATATGAATGAACGTCCAATAGCTGGGCGGTGGTCAAATGTACAGCTTTCCAGCTGTCGGCGCGTGGTTGCAGGTGGCGCTAACGTTTGAAGACCAATGAGGAATCTAAGGTCTGTGTTGATGACAGGTTTGTTGCATTAAGTTGCGTAGAGCTGGCGCCCCCCTGTAAACGTCACTCATCGGCCAAATGATCGTTGGAAAACTTAAGCGTCGAAAAAGTATTCGAATTCAAATGTCAGTGACTTTTATTGTACAATACAAGCGCGGAGCCTTAGTTATAGGGTCCCGTTTGGCACCCTTCGGGTACGGTACCCTAAAAAGCAGGGCTGTATTGTTTAGGTCCTGCTTTTAGAGTTATTATTAAGCCTTCTGCAGTCTAGAGCGTAATAAAGTTGACACTATACGAACCCACGCCTCCCACACCGCTCCTCTATAGTCTCCGTCTGTTTATTATTATTAAGCCGTTATTAAATAAGACTACCAATGGCGCCTAACTACCAACTATCCTATGTTTTTGTACCCGGCATCACCCTACTTAAACTACCCTGATCAAGGGTTACAGACCCTGAATATCTTCTGAATAACTGCCAAAATAGTAGACATTTCATTCTGTCCTATGTTTTTGTACCCGGCATCACCCTACTTAAACTACCCTGATCAAGGGTTACAGACCCTGAATATCTTCTGAATAACTGCCAAAATAGTAGACATTTCATTCTGTCCTATGTTTTTGTACCCGGCATCACCCTACTTAAACTACCCTGATCAAGGGTTACAGACCCTGAATATCTTCTGAATAACTGCCAAAATAGTAGACATTTCATTCTGTCCTATGTTTTTGTACCCGGCATCACCCTACTTAAACTACCCTGATCAAGGGTTACAGACCCTGAATATCTTCTGAATAACTGCCAAAATAGTAGACATTTCATTCTGTCCTATGTTTTTGTACCCGGCATCACCCTACTTAAACTACCCTGATCAAGGGTTACAGACCCTGCATATCTTCTGAATAACTGCCAAAATAGTAGACATTTCATTACCTTATGTACTACATTATCTCATCATCGCATCCTAGAATGCCGTCGCTGTTATTTATAACCGGCTTGCCACCCGCGTATGCTCGCTAACAGTGTGAATCCGAAACGATACAATCTCGCACTATAACCGTCCGGTGACGCGACCTGCCTCGCGTAATGTCAAGGCCAACTTTCGCTGACATAATGCGTTATTGTATGAAGAGCTTTTTGGGTGAATGCGTTAGTTCTCAAACATTAGATGGCGAATTTCGACAACTACTACGGAGTAGCGATAGTAGCCGAGACGTACAGTGCCACCAACTTTCAGTTGATAGCGGTCGCTAGTGTCATAGTAGTCTCCATAATAGCGGACATAGTATAGTATGTATGTTTAATGGCGGATGACAAGTTCGTAGTACCAATTTTTCCCACCTGAACAGCTAAGTTGGTGGCTCTGTACAGCTTCACGTGTGATCCGAAACACGGAAGCGCACGAAACAAATGCCACATAGAAATGGTCACCCATCCAATAGCCGTGTCGGCCAGATGTTGCTGAACTCGCAGACGGACAGCCGAGGCTTAGCAATAGAGCCCCGTGTGGCACGGAACTCTAAAGACAGACCCTCCCGCACCCCTCTAAAGCACCCACTCATCTATTCTCTGTGCCCATAGTTAGAAATGTTTCCGAAATACAGCCACACACGGGATATACAAAAGTAAATTTTAGCACCCAGGTAAAAAGAATCACTGGCCCCAAGAATAGATGAAGACAATGACGATCGCAGTTTTTGGAGTTACGCCAAACGGTTAAGATGTGCCTAGCTGCAAGTCAAGTGCAATGACTAGCTCTAGTTAGCTCGCTATCAGCTTGCACCGACTGCTGCTCAAGTAAACAGCAACTTAAACACCATCACGCTATCATTTTCCGAGGCATCTTCCAGAGTCTTGTCCAACTTTAAGTTCGCTGTTTTGCATTTGTGACGTCCAATATTGATTCGATACTTGACTCCCTTGTTCATTATGAATCAGGGGTGTACAGTCAGGCGATGAGCTGGCAACTTACCGGGGCGTGTGTCAAATACAAGAGATCCTATGAATTCATTGCAGTTCACACCAAGCGGGCGGGCGGCTCGAAAGCGGACCGCGCTGGTATGTCAGTGTCCTTTTGACCATACAAATCGTCATGGTAGACCACTGTAAGGGGTATTTTCCCATGCAGCCCCACAGATGCGCCTTATTTAAGACCGCAAGCTGCAAAGGAAAACGTTCTTGTCACACCGATTGCTGGTAATACATTTGACAACATTTAAAACAGCCCAGAAGAGTTATTAGGGACACCCCTCGTTGCTTTCCGTCGGTGGGTGTTTTATTATGAGTATCATGATGACAAGTCATCACATTTTTAACCGACTTCCCAAAGCAGGAGGTTTACAATACGTCCGGATGTTTTTTTTTTGTGCCCCGATTGCGCCTAGACGGATGGACCGATTTGGAAAATTATTTTTTGTTTGAAAGGCGTTACCTTCCCATTGGTACTATGGACCACCAGGTCAGGATCTGATGATGGGATCCTGGATTAATCGAGGGAACTCTTCAAATATTATTGGCAGACCTATAGTGATTTTTGTAATAACTCGTGCATTTACTCACGGTAAGCATAATATTGTGATGTGGAACTGCTGATGAAGACCACACATGACCACCGGTACTGCTCAATACTCGGTACAAATACAATCTACTATGCGTGGCTGACGGGCAACGCATAGCCTAAACCGGTGGACCTAGAGCCATGAAACTTTGTACAGGGGTTCCTTATGTAGCGTAGGGTAGCACTGAGATGGGATTTAACGAAATTAATTCCCCAATGGGGGAAATAGGGGGTTACAATTTTTATTAAACTCAATCTAATCAAATAGGGTTTGTGGAAGAGTGTGGAAGTCGGTTTTTTCTAAAGTTTACTTTTTGTTTCAATTATTATACCGGAACGGAAAACACATACCTACTTATTTCGAGTTTCGAGTAAACTTCATCCCCGATTCTGCTCTCCACTATCTAATTTTAGATATGTCTAATCCTATTATGACATTGTGAAGTATTCAAAGTGTTATTTTTGTTCACGACAGATTTTGTTCAATGGATACCTATAAAGAAGACGTTTAGTTAGTTTAAAGTCATCGGTGAATGTCTGGTGACTCTCAAAGTGTCGACACTCGTGACGTAAAAGAAAAGGTTGGACATCCCGTATGGGAAAAGCCGTGACGCTATGTTATGTGTTTTATGTGAAAAGGTTTGAAGGTGTTCCATAAACACTCAGATAGTGACATTTCAACACGACCAAGTCATTTAACACACATAACACATAGCGTCACGCCTTTTGCCATACGGGGTGGCAGAGGCGCCACTGTGCCCACTTTCAGCCAGTGTTTCAATACTCCATTTTTTATGTGAAGCAAGAGATTCAGAACAGCGCTGCTTTGTCTTCTTATGGTGAGTCTTCACTACTGGAGGTTGGCAGTCAGCTCATCATACTCCTCTCTGTTCTGCGCCAGCGCATCAGCTGTTCTATGCTGGCACTCGAATCAAACTAAAAAAACGAATGAAAAATCTGCATGAAGCGAATCGCATGTCAATGTAAAGCGAGGCGCGGTCAACAAGCCAAAACCGGAATTTTGAGCCCTCGAGATAGCCACTGTCATACGATTCGAACGCTTGCAAAATCTGGGCCTGGAGGGGTGATACTCATACTTGTTCCATTGTTGATAGTTACAATGGATCCTAGTGGACGGAGGGTTTCTGTGACCCCGTGAAAATGGAAATAAAAGCTGTTTCATTCGTCCATGGAGTCAACGCATTGATTGGGAAGCACTGACCAGCATCGGCCCCGAAATAAGTTCTGTCGCCTACCCTGGCTCCGCGCCAGCCACAGATTGCTCTCAATCCTACGCTGCACTTTACCAACCGTCCGCATTGACAGCCCTAAATCGTGCGGCTCTTGTCGCGTGGCGTTAGAATCCTCTTTTGAACGCGATGGATGAGACTAGGAATAGCGTAAGTTAGAGAGCGTTGTCTAGAATCGAGGGGTGTGTCTATCTGTGTCTACTGTGGCCATGCCTACGTGCCGCGTTTTATCTATTTAAGGACATATTTTCTACTAATGTGCCGTCGTAAATGATTCCTCTTTTGGGACCGCGCCACGTATCGTAATCGACTCACTTAGATTAATTGTTTTTGCAGTGCCTACCTGTACCTACCCAATCACGGACGCAGATTCGATAGAAAACTATCGAAAAGCCAAATGTCAGTGATTCTTATTCTTTACTTTACTTTATATACTTTATTGCACAGAAAACATAATACAGACACTTAATATTAGAAAAAACATGTACAAAGGCGAGCTTATCTCTAATAAGATATCTCTTCCAGCAAACCTAGGATGGAGAGGATAATTTAATAAAAGGTAGACCTACATAAATGCACAACGATATGACATAAAACATAATTTCCTGCGTTCTCGAAAACGTTCGTGATCGAGGCTCGTATGTGCAAGGTGATATGATAATATTCCAACTCATAGTGATGATTGATTTTGGGTATTGACTCTTGACTATCTAAACAGAACTGTGTATCAATGTAAGATCAATTTGTCCATGTTCTCTATTATCGTTTTGAGTATATTATGCTGCACTTACCACCACCCAGGGAGAACGTGTAGGGTGGTGGGATTCAGGTATTTCCTATGGACGGAGAGCAACCGTCTCCCGCCCGCAATCCCTGTAAAATAATGTTTTGAAGGATGTTCGTTGACCAATCAGTGCCCGATTATTTCACGCGAGCCGTATTTATAGACTTGTATTTTTTTTTATTGAACACAAGCAGTTGCCTTTGTCATGTTTTTTTTTCCATTATTGGGTGTCTGTATTCTGTTTTTGTGCAATAAAGTATAAACTTCACATACTTAATCATAGTGTACAAAGACTAGCTTATTTCTAGTAAGAGAACTCTAAGAGAAGAGAACCAAGTAAAAGTAAGGTTTGCAATTATAAATTCCAAAGAATCTGGATTTATCGTGTCAAAACGTACAGAAGGGGTATGATTCTCGCGCATTTGATACGGATATCGACACCTGTATCGAGTGATTCTCGTACAAAATCACTCGATATAAACGTATCGATATCCGTATATCGAATGCGCGAGAATCACACCCCAGAGCTACATGCTATCAGCAATCAATTTACCTACTTTATAAACGTTTCAGTGAAGCCGTCCTTCGCCATGTTAATCATTTTCCCGCGTAGTGTCCATTCACACCTGCACAAATACAGGAAATAAAGAATTACTCTTTACCGTGATATATATAACAAAAACACGCAGTCGTCTCGTGTGAACACGGCCCTGCGGCTCATGTTTTACACCGCTTTGCAATTATAATGATACTAGCAGTAAAATGTTTACATTGTTGGCCCACCAGGAATTCCCCTGTACTTCGTCATCTGTTAACGATACTTTATTTCAGCCATAGGGAAAATTTGTAAAGGCCATTGAGGCGAAGAAGTCAGGGCCCGGAGGCAAGTCCGTCTGTTTTCGTGTGTATAGATTTGTCTGTGGCACTCTAACATTCAAACGGGTGGATGAATTTTATTGCGGGTTTCTGTAATGTTATTCGTATGCCCGGATACGATAGGCCTGTGTCCATCGGTGACTGATGATGACTTTAATGAGCTGCATTTACTTACTTATTTACTTTTGTTGCTATAATGATAGATTCAGTCTTCCCTCCCTGCGATGGTTTGTTTGTAGCCATGGTTTTATTAACTGTGTGTGTGTAGTTCAGTTGTCCCCATTGCCTCTGTGTATGGGCTAATCCAGAGACTATATATCCAATTGACTGCGCCTGCGGGGAATGCGGCTCGCTAAACGTTTGTTGTATTCAACAAACGTTCGCATACGCAACCTATGTACGATGACGGGCCGCCAGACAGTTTCGCAGCGGCTGACCAATCACAGCTCTCTTACGTTCGTCTCCCGCCGCCCGTAAATTAGTGAGTTGTGTTTCAAAGGAAAATGTATCTATGCGCTCTCCACTGGATAAGTGCTCCCTGGGCCAATCACACTCAAGCTTCGTCACTTAGGAGCTGGAGCAAGGCGCCTGATAACTAGACCAATCAATTTCCGGGCTTGTGGCTAATCGGGACCTTGCTCAGATAACGCTGATGACAACTGATAACAATGCGGTTTGCAGCGCTCTGGTAGATAGTTTTACAAACACTTTTGTTGTATGGTCATACTTAGCGTGTGCCTGCATCACAGACTTTATATTATGGTCTGTGGCCTGCATGTTTATAGCTACTGGGAATTTAAATATTCAAGTTGCAACTTAACTTAATTGTAAGTGGATGCATAATGGTAATATAAGGATTATATCGGGTAAAGTTGAAAATTGGGACTCAGTAAATGTAACGTTCCATTTCATTTGTCGGCAAATGCACATCCTTGACAATCTTTATGAATTTCAAAATATAATAGGTGCGAGTCGTACTCGCACACGAAGGGTTCTGTAACATCGTACAAGGTACTAGTGCCTGACAGTTATTACAAGATATATCTCCATCTTGTAATTTTGCTATTCAAAAGAGTCAGGCAATATTTCATTGAAATTGACTTAAGAATAAAATCTAAACAAAACAACCTTATTTTTTATATTTCGTGTAGTTTTGTGTGTCTTACTATATATAGCGGCATCAGATTAAACATATTTTATGAAAATTTCAACTCTAGCTATTACGGTTCGTGCGATACAGGCCCGCTGACGGACAGATAGACGGACGGACGGACGAACAGCGGTAGCTTAGTAATAGGGTCCCGTTTGGCACCCTTCGGGTACGAAACCCCAAGAAACGGTTTCTCACTGTTTAAATACAAAAGTCTTTTGTCATTTTGCCATACTCATACTAGAAGCGGTACTTTATGGCCAATTATAACACTGATTGCTCATAAAATAACGTATGGCTTTCTTGAAAATAAATAAATTAAGCCTAGTAAATGGTGATCGATGGCTTGGCTGCTATGCGTTTGTTATCACGTCTCCACAAGTAATCGATTCAAGGTTCTTGCTGCTATCAGTAAAATGTCTCATGCCTCCGTATTTTTGTACAATTGGTAGTATCTCGTAGTGTCGTAACGGTTTATTATAGTTCAGAACCCTGCTGAGACTAGTTACCTACTTTGCTGGCTGTTGCTATGCTGAATCTTCCACGGATTTACTATTAAATATGCGGACGATATCTTCAAGTCGCGAGATCTCGTTGGATGTGGTTGAACAAAGATGGAGGGTGTTGACGCTGTTAAGAAGAGGCTTATGCCTTTTGGCTGCGTATGATGGTGGTGACACTTTGACATCAATGGGGAAGAAATCTGTCAAATTAGTTTCACGTAGAGGGCGCTAAGTGTCCAAACATGTAACAAACACACAGTGCCCTCTACACAAACGTTTTGAGTAATCTTCCCCATTCGCACGATGTTTCGCTATTTCTCCAATGTCAATGACCCATATCTATAGGATAACAATCAAAACAAGTAAAAAAACAGCATCCATCTTAGATTCAGAAGAGCTGGACAAAAAACGAAAGTTGCCTACAATATTCTGTATAGTTTTTGCTGGCCTGCGAGGTCTTATTCCGACGAGCATGGACTTCCGGATTTTCAAGATGGATAATATGCGTGTCTTCCCGTGCATATGTCAAATTTTGATAATCAGGGGCTCAATTCTGCTTACACCATGACTACTCAGTGACTATGTCGCGGTGACGACGACGCTCTACTTTAGGTATGTGTTATTTATATGATTTATGCAATTACAGTTTCGTAAAGAAAACAGAGTATTCGCGACATAGACGACATTCGCATTCCGAGCGGGGGGGATGAGAAATGGGTTTGATCGCCCACTGACGGACAGACAGAACAACATACAACGTAGGTTAAGTACGGAGACTCGGCAAGTCGGCAACCCTTCGGGTACGGAACCCTAAAAACCTGGTATCGTTACGTTAGCCATTAAAACGCAATCGACCTAAAAGAATACCGACATTTTTTGTGGTCAAACTGCGGACAGTGATGTCATCTGATTCAACAGCTCCAAAAATTCGTTGTGTTGCGCGCGCGCACCATATAAATATAAGCTTGTAGGAGGTCTAAATGCTGAAGTCTCTATGCCCCTTAGATCAAAAAGTTTCGTCAATATCGCGTTAATTGACAGACCTAATGTCTGATCCGTATGCTTGACAAGCCTCTACAATCTGCCCCGTGTACATAGAGAGTTTGTCTTGGTGTGCGTAGGACTTCTAGTACATTTTACGTACCTAAAGATGTGGCATTTGCGGCAAACGACAACATAAGGATGAGGGATTTCCTATGGATGATTGATTCCTAATAAGTCTTCGCGTTATAGAGGGTATTGAGCCTGTGTAATTGATATGATTTTAGTGTATCGGAGACCGAGTTGGGTATAGAAGTTGGGTATCTCTTCTTCCCGAGGGCGCTAAATGCCGTTTTCCTCGGCGCCTATTTTGCCTACACCGTCTTTACTATTGTTTGTTCAGTATTTTAAGTGTAGTCAACGACGCAGATATTCGTAGTTGTGACGGTGCAGGAAGGTCGCATGATGACGCGCGAGCTGTAACCAGTTTTATGCGAATTACCTATTTGCGAGCAAAATCGCTGCTCAAGCTTCCATCTTTGTGAATTTTGTCAATAAATATTATGCAATCTGACCGATTTAGATTTACCCTTTGAATGATTCGTTTGTTTTCTAATTGTGGCAGCCTTTGAACCTATGCTTTGAAATAACAACTCTATTGCTCGCAGAAGCACAAAATAGTGCTCGACTTTGACAGTGACTACCAAGACGTCAATTAATGTCTATTGCAAGGGGATGAGAACTTAGTTTCCCCTAATTTTAATGTCATTTTTTTTTCCTTTTCGGCCAGGAGAATGACAATCTCTCGACTGAAAGGGAAAACCTTATTTCCGTATCATGGTTTGCTTTTTGGCCTTAAATAAATAATTTCAGTTTTACATGATCTTCTTCATCATCAGGAGATGATAGCGCTTCACCTGGCCCACTTGAGCTAGGCTTTTATGCATTTCCCCTGCGCCTGCACTTTAGTTCAGCCATCCTATCTCCTGCACCAGCTGGAATAGAATAGAGTTGTTTATTGGAGTGGGACGCCTAGATTTAACTTGATAAAACTACTTTCTTTGAACTGTTGATATGATCTTTCGGGCCCTGCGATCTGTTTGTAGTTGGTCGCTTTCGGGCCCTGCGATCCATTTGTAGTTGGTCGCTTTCGGGCCCTGCGATCTTTTTGTAGTTGGTCTCTTTCGGGCCCTGCGATCTGTTTGTAGTTGGTCGCTTTGCTCTGATTGCATAAAATGTCTTAGTATTATACAGTTTTGAGTGTTTGAGTCTAGACAAGCCGATCGCTTGTCTTGCACAGAAACCCAACAGGTTATCGAGTACGAAAAAGTCGAAGCAACGGGTTATATAATATAACTGGTTCTCAAGTTTGAGTCCCGAAATGGGAGCGAGTGGGGCGCGGACCCAGGGTTGCCAGCTCCGACCAGACGCTTCCGCAAATATATATTAATAAGTTTTAATGGCAATAGGGCGATCTACTTCTGCTGACGATCTATTAATTAATAGAAAATATGGCTAGTTTGCAAGTTGACCAAATTGAACGGTTGACAACAACTGTGCAAAATTTTCCTGATAGCCATTATCAGTGTTCTGTGAATCTTTTACTGAATATAAGCCCCGCAGAATGGTGATGCCCCTGACAGTTCCATACATTTGATAGATTTTTATAAAACCACAGGGTGCTCGCTCATCCCATACATAAATTAGAATTTGTAACCCTTCGTAAAAAAGAGATGGCGATGGCGTGAGGAGTAAGATTTGTACTTTAAAGACCATGGTTTCAGTTAACATACTTCTAGGTGGCGCTAATCTTAGAATAAATCCTATATAGGTATCTTAGCGCCAACTCATGGTATTTGCAATTTTTCGATGGTGCTGCACCAAGCGATAGTGGCCTCGAACTAAAGAAGCTTCCGTAGCATCTCAGTTTACGCCGGTGTCATATTTTGTTCTAGGTGGTCTATCTGTATTAGTATAATATAGTATCTGTGATAAAACGAAGCTCTTATTCCTCAGAAATAGTGTTTATTACACTGTCAGATCTTTGACGTTACGCGCATTAGCATTTCTGCGCGGCTTTTACCTGCCAAGACAAAAATACCCGACGTTTCCGGATTTTCCGGACACCCAAGTCCCAAGATAATCGGCAGCCAGGGAGCCTGAGATTCAGGTTCAGGAATTATAATGAGGTTATTATCGAATATTCCGTCCGAACGTCGAAAAGGGAGGCTGCAGTTTGAGACACAGAGAGAGATGCTTTTGATTTGAGACATTATTCTGTCCTTGTCCTTCTACCTACACTGTCAGAAAAGGACAGCACTACAACTGAAAATGGAAGTAGTACAGTTGACTTTACATGCATCGCTAAGGGTGAAGCCAGACGAGCGTAATCTTGTGAGTCGTGAATCGCAGAATTTCGGTCGCGTAATTCCTGCTGCATTCGGTTTCATACGAAATTCCTGGGGCCGAATTCTACTAAGTTCACAAGAATACGACAGGCCTGGCACAATCTTCAATACGAGGCATTTGGTATTCTACTAAAACCGGAATCCAATTCACAAGCGCCAGCGTACTTCGTATTCTACTGTCAAAAACGTACTTACGCTGGCGCCAGTTTGTTGCGCTCTCGCTATAGCAATTGCCATCCGATTCAGAACTTAGCCCCAAGCCCAATTAGTCGCTCACATCGCGCTTCAGTCTGCCCCCCCCCCCCCTCCCCTTCATACCTCTCGACTGACCCCCCCTCCCCCCTCCGCAGGTGCGCGGCAGCAGCGCGGGCGCGCCGAGCAGCCCCCCCGCCGCGCCGCCCGAGCCCCCCGCGGAGAAGCGGGCGCCGCTGCAGCCGCAGCAGCAGGGCAAGGTGCAGCCCCCGCCAGGTACCGCCTTTATACAGCTACTATACCCTATCCATATAACAGCCAACTTGGCAGCTTACCTAAAACTTCATAGAATCCACTTTTTAAACACTAGGGATGTTACCAAAACAATCGGAAAGAATCGAAATTGTTTATTCAGTTGAACTAACAGAAGAGTTGGCATCGCCATCACTGCTATAGCACAAAGATATTATTATTTCATTTAAACCATATTTAAGGTAACTGAAGTAAGTAAAGTAAATGTAGCCCATTAATGTCCCCACCGAGGGGCACAGGCCTTTTCCCGTATCCGAGTAAGATCGGGCCATACTCCACCACGCTGGCTCAGTGCGGGTTGGTGGAGGGGTTTTACGACTACTACATACTACGAAGTAGTGATAGTAGCCGGGACCTAGTTTAACGTGCCATCCGAAACACGGAGTGTCCGATAATGTACTTAAGACAAATTAATCATCTTTGGTTCATGGTCAGCGCCGGGATTCGAACCTGCATCTCCTGCGTGAGAAGCAAGGTGAAACCCACTAGACCACGGAGCATCTAACTGAAGAATCAAGAAGAAAATGTTAGGGCTAAGATTGACCTAAGTCAGGTTGGCTGTTGTAATGGATAGGGTTAATAGGGTATAACTAGTTACATCGCCAACTTAAGACGCCAAACGCCACGCCCGAAAGACTCCCCAAGGTCTTGTACAAGTAGACCAACGGACATTTAAGGGCTCTACTCACGATGCAATCTGTCTCGCGATTTGTTGCTGCAACTGGTTGATTGCAGGCAGATTGCATCGTGAGTAAGTAGGTTGCATGTAATCGATTGCATCTTGCGTAGGCAGGTTGCAGGTTGCATGCGACAAGTTTCAACAAACGTTCGCATACGCAACCTATGTATGATGACGGGCCGCCAGACAGCAGCGGCTGACCAATCACAGCTCTCTTACCTCGTCCCCCGGCGCCGCCCGTAAATTGGTGATTTGTGTTTCAAAGGGAGATGATCTCGATAGCGCGAGAATCGGGGGCCAGGTGCCAATAAACCTGGCGCGGTCTGTACATGGATAGTAGTATTCTACGCTTAAATTCAGCGGATTGAAAGTGAAATAAATTTTCGTCAGTTTACATAAGTAATGAATGGCATGACGCAGTCTCGTTCAAGGCTATTGGAGCGAGTGTTTTCACATGTTTGTGACACTTGTCGCTAATTCCAGTACGTACTGTTTTTTAGCTGCCTGTATTCTCTACAACTCGCAGAAGCACAAATTAGTGCTCGACTTTGGCAGTGACTACCAAGACGTCAATTAATGTCTATTGCAAGGGGATGAGAACTTAATTTCCCCTAATTTTAATGTAATTTTTTTTAAGGGTTCCGTACCCGAAGGGTGCCAAACGGGACCCTATTACTGAGACTTCGCTGTCTGTCCGTCCGTCCGTCTGTCTGTCACCAGGCTGTATCTCATGAACCGTGGTAGCTAGACAGTTGAAATTTTCACAGATGATGTATTTCTGTTGCCGCTATAAGAACAAATACTAAAAAATAAAAGAAATTTAATATTGAGGGGGGCTCCCATACAACAAACGTGATGTTTTTGCTCATTTTTGCTCGATATTGATAATGGTAGCAGGTAGACGCTTAAAATGTTCACAATATATTGAGTATTAAATTATTATTTAGGGGGGGGGGGGCTCCCATACAACATGTTTTTTTTTTTTGCGGTTTTTTTAGATAATGGTACGGAACCCTTCGTGCGCGAGTCCGACTCGCACTTGGCCGGTTATTTCCTTTTCGGCCAAGTGAATGACAATCTCTCGACTGAATGGGTTAAGTTTTTAACCCACTCCGGTGTATGTTACGGGCAAAGCTAGGAGGCTTATGCCCGATTCCACAAACAGTTAGGGGACACTTAGCTCTTTTTCTTAGCTGTCTAGCGACTGTTTCGGAGGCCGGCCTCTTACATTTGAGGGGTCCCCTAGTAGCCTAGATGACCCTTATACTTAGTTCAAAGCGAAACAACCGGTAGGTGGCCCATGAAAGGTATTAAAGTGTCCCCTAATAGATAGGGATTGTTGATGAAATCGGCCATCAGTCATTTATTTACATACCAGCCCCCTAGACAAAGTGAAACGCTAACGCTAGCTAAAAGAAACGATAATTTTTATGTATGTATAGTAGTTGGTAGGTGGTGAAACGGGCTTGAAAGAGTTGATTCGCTTTGACCTAAGTTTAAGTAGGAATCGGGCATAAGCCTCCTAGCTTTGCCCGTAACATACACCGGAGTGGGTTAAAAACTTAACCTTTTTTTTTTTTACGTAGCCTATAATGTGTCCCACTGCTGGGCAAAGGCCTCCCCATTTCGAGCCCACACATCTCTAGTCAGAGCTAGATTGACCCACTCTAGTTCGAACGTGTCCAGGTCGTCCCGCCATCTCCTTCTGGGCCTTCCTCTACGCCGGTGTCCGTCTATAGGCACCCATTCAGTAGCTATCCTCGCCCACCTGTCTGGGTGCATTCGGCACACATGGCCTGCCCAGTTCCACTTCAGTTTTGCGGTCTGCACACCCACATCTGCGATGCCAGTTATGGAGCGCAGTACGGAGTTCTTAACGCGGTCTATTCGTTTAACACCCAAAATACTGCGCTCCATCGCTCGCTGGCAAACCTTGAGTTTGGACTTCTGTTGCTCCGTCAATGACCAAGTTTGTGCGCCGTAGGTTAGGATGGGCAGGATGCACATGTCGACGAGTTTGCGCTTCAGGGACAGTGGAAGGCTGCCCTTCATTAGCTCTTTCATGGACCAGAAGCTCTTCCAGGCATTCGAAGTACGTCTTTCGATTTCCTTGTCCTGCCTGTTTTCGAATGATACTATCTGGCCCAAGTAGATGTACTCGTCGACATATAGAATCTCCCGCCCATCAATAACTACCTTACGCTTTGCGCCGTTGGTCATCAGTTGAGTTTTTGACCGATTCATCATAACCCCAACCTCAAGGCTTGCCGTGCTCAGTTCCTGTAGTAGTCTCCAGTTCCGCAGCCGATGAAGCAAACAGGACAATATCGTCGTCACAGGACATGTCAAAAACTTAACCTTGACATGTCAAAAAAAAAACAAGTATTATAGTCTATTCGTGATAACAATGCAGTAAAGTCATCACTGTCCGGCGGCCTAGCCACGCCCCGTAACCAATCAAATCGTTTCCAATTATCAAACCAAGTTCACAGTGACCAGTTGAAGCAAACTTTCGAACGCGAAGGTTGTGTCCTGTCCTGTGAGTGTGTGTTAACAAATTTAAATTTCACTGCATTCTTATCACGAATAGACTGTAGTAGTCTGCAAATGTTGCCATCGTTTAATTAATGTCTCTTTTTTCTTGCCAACCTATAAGCGAATCGCATGACATTAGCTATAGCGATGGCCCAAAATTCCGGTTTTGGCTCGTCGACGGCTACAAAAATAACCGGTATTTTGCGCCCTCGCTATAGCTATTGACATGCGATTCGCGTACAGAAAGTTTGTTCCTAACTGTTTCGTGTTGTTTCAAGCCCCGGAGCCGCTGCCGCCCGCGCCGGCCGCCGTAACAGCGAAGCCGACGATAGTCAAGGCGAAGAACGTCAAGGTCAACGCAAAGGTCAGTCGATATAGAGCCCTTGAATGGCCGCCGGGACTTACCCAGCATTTTGTGAAGATTTTCTGGAGACTGTGATTGTATTTATGTTTTTTTGAAATATCGTGAAAGCTGAACGGGCAGCTTGTTTGTCCAGTTCTAGTTTCACGACATTACCGTCCACGACCACGACGCGTAATCAAAAAGACATTGAGGATATTGCGCACACAAGACGAAAAAGATCAGGGGTGCCATTTTTTAAATCGTGAAAATGAATCTTGAATTCGCGCTCGAAAGAAAATCGTGTTCGAATTTATTTTCTATTGGTCCTCTTTTTAAGCATTTTTGAAACACTCGAAAGCAGTGTTACCATTATATTCAAAACCTAACAAACTTCGTTTCACGCAAAAAAAACCGGCCAGCAATAACTCATTGATTTTGAAAAACCGGCCAAGTGCGAGTCGGGCTCGCGCACGAAGGGTTCCGTACCATTATCTACTAGTGGCTCTGTGAGTTGTAGACCTCGCGAGTATGTCGGTGGGAAAGCTGAACTGCTAACACACATAAAAAAAATAACCCAAATAATTTTCTTTCAATAACACATACAAACTTATGAATGTACCTGGTTACGTACATGCAGTATGAAAGTAGCCGCACCAATAACTTTGTAAACTACATTTCGCGATCTTTAATACAACCTATTGACTTTTTACTAAAATCATATATAGTCTATTTCACTCTCATGGTCTTTACGAATCCAACGACACCTCATTTGTTAATATCCATCGAGCCGTTTGGGTTGTAGCGATTTTTTTACATTTTAAAACCCCATATCTCCGCCATTTTGAAAAAATCTAAAAACTGGCTCGAGTAAAAAATTCTATTTATTTTTCCAACCTGCTCACAAAATTTCACGAGAATCGGTTCATAAATGCGACCTGTAGAGGAGAACAACCGGACATACGAAAGCATTTTTGCCCAAACCTGAAACGGAGACGCTTCGCTCGCTTCGCTCGCTTCGCTCGCTCGGTCAATAAAAAAACCGCAAAAAAAAAACACGTTACTTGTATGGGAGCCCCCCTTTATATTAAATTTATTTTGTTTTTTAGTATTTGTTGTCATAGCGGCAACAGAAATACATCATCTGTGAAAATTTTAACTGTCTAGCTACCACGGTTCAGGAGATACAGCCTGGTGACAGACAGACAGACAGACGGACGGACAGCGATGTCTCAGTAATAGGGTCCCGTTTGGCACCCTTCGGGTACGGAACCCTAAGAACCATTCAAAAACTCATCAGTCAAATGGACATTTATTCTACTAGTAGAAATCAAGAAACCACCACTACTCGCTGAATGAATTTTCAAAAATGGCGTTTTTATGAATTCGTGCAGGAAAGTGGCGCTTTCGAATGCGAATTGGTTTTCACGGATTCAAAAATACCACACTCTAGAATTGGAGTACGAAAACCTTTTTGACGGATCGAGAAAGTTTTGGTTCGAGTACAGATATGGAACCAATATGACATTGTACTAGGCTCAATAGCCACACAACATAAGAACTTAACTTACCCTCTGGAGATGGACAATAATGGACATAGAATAGAGCAAGAAAGAAACGAGACAAGCATGCATGCTTTCTCGTTTTGTTCTGTGTCTGTCTCGTCTCTTGTCCTGTCGTTGTCTTGTCTATCCAGTGGGGAGAGTCACTGGTAGTTTAAAAACTTACCCATGACCAGGGCCACAAAAACAAGGTGTCTGTGATAATTATAATGTTATGAACTGTCCGCGTGTCTTGTAATAGTTTTTCGATGAGCTTCATTACCAGTGATCGGAGTAGGCAGAGCTATTTTATGTACTTGCCATATGTAAGAATAATATGGATACTCCCCGAATCCGGATTTGAATTGAATTCTAGTGGTGCAGAAAGAGACAAAAACAGGTGGGTCACTCTTGTTTTCGTTTCGTTTCGAGGAACACCCCGCTATTGTTTTTGTTTGGCGATATCACGACGAGTTTCAACAAAGCGGCAACGTCGCACGTTAGGAAAAAGTTTGGCAACGTGTTGCTGATATAAAATTTACAATGTCGCTCATGCGCTTATTGCCTTACATAAACCATGTTTTATACTTATTGATAAAAACAATTATATTTATTAAAACCCCGGAGTATCAGTCCCAATACCATGGATTATCCATAATAATATCAATGTTTGCGGTCAATGAACCTAAATAGCTCTGCCTACTCCGATCACTGTTCATTACAGATTCATCTATTCTGGAATAATAATCGAAAATTGTGACAAATTTTTCAAAACGCTAACAGTTTTGGTACAAAAAATTACTTCAAAAGTTTAACCTCAAGGCAAATGTCAAACGCTATTAACTTTGTGTTTAACAGCAGTCAAATTGTTTTTAGTTAGACCGTAAAGTTCCTGTAATCTCTAAAAAGTTTTTGCTCGCACCTAATTAACATTATGGGAGCGATTCGATGGCGCGTAGACAAGCGCGTCGCGTCTGTATTTGATGCTCTACTCACATGCCAATCGAGCCTTCATTGCAGTTGTAGGTTTACGTGGAAAACGAAACAAAATGTAGGCTCTACCGACGACGCGGGGAATCGAATCGGTTGCTAGCCGTGTGGCACAGCACAGCACTATCATCAATCAGTCAACCGCCTAGCTACGCCGGCAAGCGGTCGCGCCATTCGCCGCGTATTCTGAATTAAAATTTTCGAATTCCACTTCCAAATTCGAAAAAAAAGCATATTGTCTCGTCACAAGCCCAAAAATAAAGAGTTTCAAATTGTTCTTTTTTCGAAAGTGAGTTTTTCAAGTGTCCGGTGAAATATTCCCGTTTGTGTTGCTATTTACGCAGTTCGGTGTTGCACCGGTGTTCGTTTTTATCAGAATGTTTGCGGAGTTTTATTGCTAGATTTGTTCTGGTAACACAATTTGTAATGCAGATTTTTTTCCGAGCCGGCCGAAGCCATTACGCGAACATGTTTTTGATGAAATAATCAAATTGTGTGTTTCGGCGGCTGGTTTCCGCTGCGTACTTTATTTTAGGTATTTTATGGCCACGCCAGCGAAATTTATTCAGTGTCAGTTAGAAAATACCTATAGATAGAGTTTTATCGCTATCCGGCACTTTTAGTAATTGATCGCGTTATATCGCAAAACGTAATAAATTCTGCTGATAATTATTACATCTAATTGCTATTTTAATAGGCTTCGGTTTTATGTCCAGTTATATCTCGAGTAATCGGTAATTATGCTGAAATTAATATTTATTTCGTTTAATTACAATAATTAATTTTGAACAAAAGAACAATATCACGAATATTGTTCGTCGATTGTTTTGTCCGAATCATTAATTAAATATTTTCAAGGATTTATTTTATAATTTGGGTATAAATGTAAAAAACATAAAACATCTATGAATAAAAAATTTAAAACGATATGATAACTTTGGAACGACTGAACAGATTTTAATAAAACATGTCATAAACATCACAGGGAAGTTTACTACCATGTACAGAAAACCGCATCATCCTTCCATCCGTTGGAGCGATCGAGTGCCACAGGCCGAACTTATTGAGTTACCTTTATCGCGAACGGTTTCAAATCCTTTATCTGTTAGGACTCTTCGACCCTCTCGTCGACACATCTTATCTATCTATTGCTCTCCATGTTCGTTTGTTCGACCGGTGTGCTTCTGAGAGTGAACCAGTTAATCAAACCCTAAAACAAAATGCGACGGATAATCAAAACGCGACGGGTAAACAAAACACAAAGGATAATCAAAACGCAATGGACAAAACACAAAAATATATTTCAAAACAGTACATTTAACTCGTAAATTAACATTAACCTCAAACACACCAATTTAGACTTGGCGGTTCACCAAATGTTTTGTTGTAAACACGTCACCGAGAATTATACTATACACTCACTATAGTTTGATATTAAACAAATACGTATAAAAAACTTGCTCTCTCAAGTAAGCAACGGAATGGGGCCAAAAATGCCAAGAAGAAGCGTGTTCGTCGTAATTCCATCGAAAACAAAAAAAAACTTGGAAAGTGAAAAAATCTAGGACATGTCTGAAGTTGAAGACACTCTGTATGGTGTATGTACAAAAGGGTTGACAATAAAACGGAATTGTATATTCCTATTTCTAGAAGTTAATTTCATGAAACTAATGAACATAATTGAAACAAAAAGTAAACTTTAGAAAAAACCGACTTCCACAAACCCTATTTGATTAGATTGAGTTTAATACAAACTGTAACCCCTTATCCCCCCCCCCCCTTGGGGAATTAATTTTGTCTAATCTCATATCAGTGCTACCCCACGCTACTAAGGAACCCCTGTACAAAGTTTCATGGCTCTAGGTCCACCGGTATAGGCTATGCGTTGCCTGCCCGTCAGCCACGCATTGTATTTGTACCTAGTATTGAGCAGATCTGGTGGCCATATGTGGTCCTCATCAGCAGTTCCGCATCACAATATTATGCTTACCATGTGCATTTGCACGAGTTATTATGAAAAACACAAAAATCACTATATGTCTGCCTATAATATTTGAAGAGTTCCCTCGATTTCTCCAGGATCCCATCATCAGATCCTGACCTGGTGTCAATGGGACCAATGGGAAGGTAAACCCTTTCAAACAAAAAAATAATTTTCAAATCGGTCCATCCGTCTAGGCGCTATCGAGGCACATACATAAAAAAAAAAAAAAAACAAATATCCGGACGAATTGTAAACCTCCTCCTTTGGGAAGTCGGTTAAAAATTACCGTTTTGATAGTTCCTAAAAACTTAAAAGTATCCCTTTTGACTAAAAGTTGTCGGCAGTAAAATGGCGTATTGTGGACAGTTCTGTCTCAGATATATTTCGATGTTATGTGTGATGTTATGTCGTGTGCTCTGCCTGCCAGCTACCAGCTGAACGTTTGTTTCTCACAAACAGGTTTAAAATTAAATCAAATCTGTACATTAATAATACAAAATGTGATCTACATTTCATTAAGCTGCCAGACATTTATAGGTCACACATTAAACAATCGAGTTTAATAAATAAACATTTTAAATTAACAATTGCGCAACATCACTGCGTACCAGTGATATTAATTCGACAGTTCTGTCTGACAGGCTCGATCGCTTCGTTTCACCAGTAATACTAAACTGTAATCCTTGTGTATACAAAATAGGCCATAATAAAGATTAAAAATCACTGACATTTTGCTTTTCGATAGTATTTTATCGAATACTTTGTTTGTGATTGGGCTACAATATTTATTTTGTATGGGAATCACTCGATATAGTTGTCGATATCTGTGTATCGAATGCGCGAGAATCATACCCCTGAGCCTCGATCACGAACGGATGACAGCGCGTAAAACGTTTTCGAGAACGCAGGAAATTTGTTTTATGTCATAAAGAATGAGAATCACCGACATTTTGCTTTTCGATAGTATTGTATCGAATACTTTGTTGGGCTACAGGTGTCTCGGCGCGTGATTGACGATAACTGGGAGGCGCCATCTCTACCGCTGCTGTCAAAGAGCGTTAGTTCCACCGCAAGCCAAAAGATCGCTGTAAAACTGTATCGTGTAATCCAGGGCCGGGGGGGGGTCGCGTACAGGAATATCATGGCAATAACTATAGCTATAGCGAGGCGATAAAAGCCGGGGTGCGCCGCCCAGACAGTGGCAACATCTCCGTGGTCGCTTCATTGTTACTGGCCCGCCATTCATCAGAATCGGCCCCCCTCATAGATGGGTGTCGTGTCGAGTGACCCCATTGTCCGGTGGCGATCGTTCGCGCACAATACCAGATGTTGTCGCTCAATGGAATGTCAACACCGGCCCGCCGATAGCTGTACAATTGTACGTAGATAGCGCCGGGAGACGGTCAACAATTCTGCAGAATAAACAAGCAAGATCGCATTTCTAAATTTTTTCTATCTCAAACTATTATCGCATGTTGGGTAACTTCGCGAATTTCACTTAAGTTATTAATGTTGGGCAAAATGAGGGATGGTAATCCGCTTTGCAGTATAAGTAGGAGTGAACATGACTCTCTATGTCAAAGTGTAATCGATAATACGCCAGGTTAAAAACTTAAAAAAAGAAACCGACTTCATGACCTATCACTTAGTCCTCCCCGCTCGGTACACGAATGTCGTCTATAGACCCGAAAACGAGCCTACGAAATCTGTCTTCTGACAGTGAAGTCCATACGTGTTACTGTGTGTACTGTGTCATCCAGGTAAAAACAAATTAAACTTCACAGTTTTTTCATGTTGAAACCTAACTACTGGACCGATTCCTTATTTTCAAAAAATGGGACCACTGTATTGGGCTTCCCTTTCGAACAAAGAAAGAATTTTTGAAATCGATTCATAATAAGTACCAGTTTCGATGTAACAAATATATAAAAAAAACATGAATTGATAACCCCCTCCTTTTTTGATGTCGGTTAAAAGTAGTACATTCCCTTTCGAACAAAGAAAGAATTTTTGAAATCGATTCATAATAAGTACCAGTTTCGATGTAACAAATATATAAAAAAAACATGAATTGATAACCCCCTCCTTTTTCAACCGACTTCAAAAAAGGAGGAGGTTCTCAATTCGACCCGTATGTTTTTTTTTTTTTTTTTTTTTTTTCTATGTTTGTTACGCGATAACTCCGCCAATTATGAACCGATTTGAACAAATCTTTTTTCGGCGTATAGGTAATACCTCAAGGGTGGTCCCATTGACACCAGGTCAGGATCTGATGATGGGATCCTGGAGAAATTGAGGGAACTCTTCAAATATTATAGGCAGACCTATAGTGATTTTTGTGTTTTTCGTAATAACTCGTGCAGATGCACATGGAAAGCATAATATTGTGATGCGGAACTGCTGATGAAGACCACATATGGCCACCAGAACTGCTCAATACTAGGTACAAATACAATGCGTGGCTGATGGGCAGGCAACGCATAGCCTAATCCGGTGGACCTAGAGCCATGAAACTTTGTACAGAGGTTCCTTAGTAGCGTGGGGTAGCATTGAGATGGGATTTGACAAAATTAAGTCCCCAAGGGGGGGGGGGGGATAAGGGGTTACAGTTTGTATTAAACTCAATCTAATCAAATAGGGTTTGTGGAAGTCGGTTTTTTCTAAAGTTTACTTTTTGTTTCAATTATTGATGTCGGTTAAAAGTAGTACATATTGACCGAGCGAGCGAAGCGTCTCTGTTTCAGGTTTGGGCAAAAATGCTTTCGTATGTCTGTCCGGTTGTTCTCCTCTTCAGGTCGCATTTATGAACCGATTCTCGTGAAATTTTGTGAGCAGGTTGGAAAAATAAATAGAATTTTTTACTCGAGCCAGTTTTTAGTTTTTTTTCAAAATGGCGGAGATATGGGGTTTTAAAATGTAAAAAAATCGCTACAACCCAAACGGCTCGATGGATATTAACAAATGAGGTGTCGTTGGATTCGTAAAGACCATGAGAGTGAAACAGACTATATAATTTTAGTAAATAGTCAATAGGTTGTATTAAAGATCGCGAAATGTAGTTTACAAAGTTATTGGTGCGGCTACTTTCATACTGCATGTACGTAACCAGGTACATTCATAAGTTTGTATGTGTTATTGAAAGAAAATTATTTGGGTTATTTTTTTATGTGTGTTAGCAGTTCAGCTTTCCCACCGACATACTCGCGAGGTCTACAGCTCACAGAGCCCACTAGTTATGTTATGTGCCAGAGACGGTTTAAACTTGACTCGTCTATTCCATTCATAAAACACAAATGAACGTTATGTGTCATGGTCATACAGCGACTAAATTGGTCCGCGTATTTATCATCATTTGTGATCTTGGCTCTAGTTTTCGGCTAGATAATACTGAACAAACAAACATTAAAAACATTACCGTCCTTTTGGTGCAGTCGGATAATAAGTATCCTCTGAGAGCGAATTTTACCAACGAAGAGTAACTTTTTACTCGAGAGTATCTTTCTACTTGTCCTACGAATGACCTCATTTTGAACTGTCATTGTCTTGTCATACAAATTATCCCCGGGATAGTTATTCTCGCATAACTTCTTGTTACGAACGAAAGAGTAGAAGAGAACTTTTACTCGAGAGTATCTTCTACTTTTTCATAGACACCAGTGACACCTGGATCAGATCGCCTCATTTTGAACTGTTTGTCATACAAGTTATCCCCGGGATAGTTATTCTCGTATAACTTTTTGTTGGTGAAATCCAGCTTAAATCACACTTTGAGTATTGATTTTGATTACAGCAACTAACGTTGCCTCAGCCACGCCATCTGCGAAACAATCGCTTAAAGTTAAAGTTTTTGAATGACGACGGCACAAATGACCAAACTTATGGAAAGACAGACAAAACAGCTTATTTAATACGAAACCCTTTTAAAAAAAGTCGCCTGACCTTAAGGAGCCAGTGACTGGACTGGAGTCACTTAGCTCCCTGGGTGTAAAAATAACTGGTAACTTTCCACGTCGAAGCTGTGAATGTCAATATCCTTGACGTTTTAAAAACCACATGCCATTGCGCTGCTTTACCATAATGGCTGATCATTAGTAATATTAGTATTATTTTAACCCCTGACTACGGAAAAGAGGGGTGTTTTGATAAATAAGTTTGAAATTTCTGTCTGTGTGCGTGTGTCTGTCTGTGGCACGCTAGCGTTCCAACGGCTGGACGGATTTTAATTAATGCAGCTTTCTGTAAAGTGGTAAAATGTTAGTGAACAATTGTTTATTATCAGACTCATTATATACTTTCTGTGGCAGGTATACGATATAGAAGTGTTTCACAAAAAATACGAATACCTAGTAGGACTAACACCAGATGGCATACCTGGCATTGCATACGCCGCGGGATTCCAGCCTTAGTGACGAAGTAGGCAAAGGCGAAAATCGTCTCAAACCGACCGATTGGTTTTGCATACACAAGAATGAAAACGTTTATTATTATTACAAAAAAAAAAACCACCGATTACGTCCGTGCATACCGAACCAACGCAACGCATATTATTACTAAATTTAATTTGCGACTCATTAGATTTGAACGGATTGTGCGTGAAAACGCAGTAATGATCCTTTAAATGGGATTTCGCTAATTACGATTGACGATTTGCCTAGCATGCAGGCCTAGAGACGTTTTGGTCCTCGCGTATGTTTTTTTTACTGATTTTTCGTGGTTAGAAGGAGGCACATAACATGACGTATTAGGTAACCATATTCTCAAAAACCATGTTTGTTTGTGTCTACTATCTAACTACTAAATCCGTCGATAAATAACGCCACAGCAAACTCCCCCTTTTCCCCCTTATTTTCGCATACAGCCAAGTTTCTTCGGCTCTGTGCAAGCTGTGACCTCTCTTTCTCGCATAGTGTGATGTGGCGTATGTGTGTGACAGAGAGAACGCGTATTTGCTTTGCACTTTCAATAAAAGATTTAAAGATTTATTTACCAAAGCAGTAAGATTTATTTACACTTACAGTAATAAAAACCAAAACATGTGAGAGCTAACAGGATACAGAAACAGTACACACAATAAACAAAGCTATTGTAGCTAGATAATATCTAATATCTAGTAGATATGTTGCGAGACGCATCGTGGAGTGGATATGTTGCGAGACGCATCGTGGAGTGGATATGCCAACCTTCACTGGGATATGTTGAATATCAATCAACCAAATAAATTACAATTCTCGTATATTTACTAGATGTAACGCCACAGACAGACCTTCCACAGACAGCGAGCATGCTAATATTATACTACGCGTCGGTTGCGTAACCCACGACCTTGGCGACCGAAGTTAGTATCGAAACAAAAAGTTTGCATATCGTATCATCTGTTGAGATAAAAGAGTTGCCTGAAAAAGTGTGGTCGTTCATTTCCATGGCCGATTTTCAATGCTCAGATGTTGTTTGTTTGTCAAAAGGTTTCGATCTCCCAAGAAAACATTGGTGTCAACTTAATAGACTCCGAACTGGACATGGCCGTACCGGAGAGTTCATGAGCCGATGCGGATGGAGGAGTTCCGCGGCCTGCGACTGCGGGGCTCAGTCTCAAGACATGAACCATATAATTAAGAACTGCCCCCACAGAAAATACCATGGCGACCCTGCAGACCTGTTCACCCTTTCTAATGACGTAGCCCAATGGGTTAAAAGCCTTGACATAAACTTGTAATTAAATAATATGAAACGACTGTACTTATAATTAAGCCATACGACTAAATAAAATAAATGCTCAGATAACGTGCACCCGTCTGTCTATCTGAGGAACGTGACATTTCACAGGTACTTAAAAAGCTATCTCACTGTTTATCAATGGTTTTAATTATAGCCCCTTACCTTAGCTATTTCTTATTAGCCACGAGAATATTTCATAATACCCCATTGTTACTGCTGTTACAAAGTTTTAAAATGTGATTCATGCTTGGCCGAAAATTGCTAAAAGTAACAGCAAATACAAAACATCTAGGTATCTGCCACCTCATGGGTGACCTGACGATGTGTCCTGACCTTAATAAAATATAGCGCAACGATAAAAAAAACTGCTTTACCGACATCTATTTTCCGACGTTAAATCGAAAAATCATGAAAACAATACTTATTGTACTTGAACATCGTGAATCCCTTCTGCTCGTTCTCCTGGCCGAAAAAAAATAAAATTTGACATTAAAATTAGGGGAAGTTATGCTTTCATCCCTTACAATAGATGTTTTCAGACGTCTTGGTGTCACCTGTCATGCACCCTATTCCGGTCAACTGATAGAGATAGATGATGATGTGCCATCTCTGACACGTGACATTGGCAGAATCAACAAATAGATGGAGGACATTTTATCCAAAAAATAATAGGATTTTTCTGTTCAGGGCGTGATTCTGCCAGCGAATCGTATGACAGTGAGGGCTTTAAATTCCGGTTTTGTCTTGTCGGCCGCGCCGAGACGTGCCACGCCGGCTATAAACAAACCGGTATTTCTCGCTCTCGCCACAGCTATTGACATGCGATTCGCTATCAGAATCCGGCCCCTGCTCTACCGAAAACACAGTGCAAAAATTATAATTTAATATAAATGATTGGACCTAACTTTGTAAATACTAAAAACTCCTAAATAAAGACGTGGCTCAAAGGTCTCTGCAACCAGGCCATTAAATACATTTAAAAAAAAAACAAAAAAAACATTCATTTTTCGACGTGCAAATCGGAGAATCACGAAAACAATACTTATCGCGGAAGCGCAATGGAATTAGTTTAGGTGACGTAAAGCGCTAGAGTAGGACGGAAGCGTCGACGTCATGTGGAACGGCGCTGTACGTGCGAGCGAGAGGCGGATACCGGCGGCGGCCGCGGTGGCGCACGCAACGTGGTTGATTGAGGGCGGCCACGCGGCCGTCGAATATTGCGAAGTCGCGCGCCATGTTTTGAGGTTATGCTGCGGTGATGCCAGCGTATTGGGTTCGCCATCCGAAAATCTTTGCGATTGGAATTTGAGCAAGGGAAAAAATAGGTACAAATAATTTGTAACAGCTATGGATCGATTTCTTGTATCTATGGAGGGTTCCGCCGCGGTTGTATTTTGGTAGAGTTACCTGTATTAATCTTTTTGAGTTTAATGAATCACAAATACATTACTTATATCAAAATCTAATATGTACATGGATAGATGAATTAATTAGTTGACGTTACACTAAACTAAACAACACTTGTATGACGTTTGTGGGGTTAATTAGATTTGTTATCAAAAACAATATCGATCGGCCAATCAAGAAAAATATTGATTTCCGTGATATATTTAATTTATTTCTAGGGTTCCGCTGCCCTTTTGTACAGTTTACAATCCACATAATTATGTGAATATAATTTACCGATATTTCCGCGAAACGGCATCGATCTGGCATCCCCGACCTCTACACGCGTAGAGTCATTTGAGACAGACTTTCGCACTTTTTGAGGTTATACTGTGTTGTGTTGTGTCAATAAAATTCAGTGACTAAAATATTCTCAGGTGAACACGAGTTTGCCACGATCGCCATCGCCATACACGCTTTTTGTGAAAAAAAAAGTAAACTGAACTTTTTGGTTGATTTTTGGGCTATAATAAAAATAATTCGTTGGCTGGTTGGTTTATCGCGTCTTTCGCTTATCCAATATCCTTGTGATAAGAGTGTTTTTTAAAGCGATATAGGTATTACGTTTTTTTTGCGCGAGTGTATATTTCGCATGGTGTTATCAGTGCGCGTATGTGGAATTATATGGTTTGTTCGATTCATTTAATGGGCCATGGTAGGGATTTGTTGTTAAATGTTAGGTACCTAGGTGCAGAAGCTATTTATGTTTTCCGTGATATTTTTAGTTTAATAATATTATTTGATCTTGTATACTTTTAATCTCAACTAAAATGCTAGGTACTGTTACGGGTCCTAAATATTTTTTTATAGTATATATTTTATTTATTATAGGTACTTAATGATGTCACAACGATAAAGTAAATATAAAATAAGACAATAAAAGATAATTATGTTTACATTGTAGGTTGTAGGTGTAGGGCGTTAATTCACATGACTTACTATACTATACAAACAAGTTTATATTTTATAATATCGACTATCGTAACAGGTGGTTTAAAAAATTCACAAATATTGGTTTGGTGATGTAACTATGGTCGATTATACCACTTAGCGATTCAATACTCAGTTGTAGCGTTGTGTTTGAGTAGGTACCAAAAGACTTTTTATTTAATTTATGTGATAGGTACTTACATATTTTTGATTTTCACCAAAGGAATGACAATTTGTCGTTATGTTGCCTTAGTTTCTAGTCATTACATTCCTCGAATGGTTCTCGATAGAGCCGATAAGTGTGGCATGCTTAAAATATTTATTTTTGCTTCACTCTGGCACCGTAAAAGTAGGTTTAATGCGGTTACGCATATCCGTTCCCCGTGTCTAAAAACTGTGTCATGTTTTGTTGACATTTATATGCTCTCATTTCACAATTTCGATTTGAATGTCAACCTGAGACCCAGTTTTCCTAGCTCACTGACCGTTCACTGACGACGACGACGGTCAACTTTTGGTGTCCATTATCTGGCGATTTGAGTCTGTTTTCAGGCAATTAATAATGCGATGGAAAGAGGTCCTTCCAGTGGGTTTCACGCTAGTTTCTTACGCAGGAGATACAGGTTCGAAGCCCGGCGCTGACCATGTACCTATGAGATAATTAATTTGTCTTAAGTACAGTATCGGACGCTCCGTGTTTCGGATGGCACGTTAAGCTGTAGGTCCCGGCTACCATCACTACTTGGTAGTGTGTAGTAGTCGTAAAACCCCTCTACCAACCCGCACTGAGACAGAGCGTACAGCAGCTGTACTAGCTAGCAGATTGAGTCTCAATCTTACTAAAATCCGGTTAAAGGCCTGTGCCCCTCGATGGGGACATTAATGGGCTAAATTTACATTTTATCAACAAGATAAATCGATCATTTCTGTGTATCTCCTTCGTGATCAGTCCTGTGAAGACTATATTATGTACGCGATCGCGTATTACCATTATTTATGATGCGCTAACCTAGAAAATGTCGCAGGGACCGGTTACACCTGACATTTTAGCTTTTACGGCAACCGGTGGTCGTTACACACACGCCAGTGTTGCCAGGGTCCGTTGAAAAATTTGCTGTTATGTCCGGTTATATTTTCAGAGGCAATAAAGTGTCTCCACCTACCGGGCTAGTAAACAAATATACAATTACGCTCGTGTTTTCTGAACTGTAGCCGAATCACAAACAAAGTATTCGTTACATACACTATCGAAAATCAGTAAGTCTTATTCTTTATGACATAAAACATAATTTCCTGCGTTCTCGAAAACGTTTTACGCGCTGTTATCCGTTCGTGATCGAGGCTCTGATTTCGTATTTGATGCGTAAAGTTAATCTATTTTGGTACTCTAACTACTAAACTAAAATTGATCTATTGATCTATATATATAAAAATGAATTGCTGTTCGTTAGTCTCACTAAAACTCGAGAACGGCTGAACGGATTTATCTTATCTTAGTCTTGAAATGTTCGTGGAGGTCTAGGGAACGTTTTCTAGAGTCAATCGTTTTCTAGAATCAATTTGAACTTTATTGCTATTCAATAAAGTTCATATTAAATTGAGGCAGTACGAAGTCTGCCGGGTCAGCTAGTTAGGAATAAAAACGTTACGTGTTACGGAACCCGCTCCAAGTTACTTAATTTCTGCCTTGCCCAAAATAAAATCGAAAGGGCATCCATTTCCACCTGTTTGAAAAGTTAACGCGAACACGCGATTTTATGGCCATTCACACACACAACCGAATATGAAAATGTTTAGTTACACAATTCATAAGAATTCTGAATTCTGCTCTTTGGTAATCCTTATTACTGATTTTAATTATTTTATTAAATTGCCTCTCTAGAAAGACATGCTTTATTTATTTATTATTATTATTTAGCGTTTGGTCGCTGTCGTTTTATTATTTTTTTTATTTATTGAATAATAAAGTTTTGATAGTCGTCTCTAGTATGAATCGTCATCTGTCAAACAAAAGTCGGTCATATCGAGCTCAAACCGGTCAAAAGTGGTACGGTACGGTAGGCACGTACATACGTACGGTTTTCTTGTAGTTTTACAGTTTTTCCGTACACAAATCGTTGATGTGGAAGGAGAGCAATGCCAGGATCGTAGCAAGTTGAGGTGTGTAGTCTATGTATGTAAACATCGTTGACATGAACTGCGATAATGCTGTTTAGTTATAGTGATTGAGGGCGATAGTCATCATGACTGACGAAGTAAACGGGCAGGGGCATGATTCTCGCGCATTCGATATTCTTATCTCTACACTACTCTACAGTTATTTCAATTGTTGTGTATGAGAATTACTCGATATAGATGTCGATATCCGTGTATCGAATGTGCGAGAATCGTACCCCAGCACTCGTAGGTAGCACATATCGATATGGATGGTGTTGGTAGCGGACTCAGATTAACGACTCTTTGCTATAATTAAGTACTTAATTCAATACAATTTCTCATTTATGGCGGTTTAACTATCGATTTATATAGATAGATAGATAGATAATCCATTTATTCACTGTAAGAATACACACAAATACAATAAAGATCCTTTAAAAATTTAAAAAATTATAGAAAGAAACTATACATGTGCATATTCCACAGTGAATAGGCCCTGGCTCAGCATTTGTTGCAGATAACTGCAACGCTGGTAATTCTGCCAGGACCCATTTTACAGTGCGAGTGGAAGCTTCAGCTCAACTTCAGTAATTTTAAATTATCCTATCTTACACATCGCCTCTTGAGATAAGCTTGCATATTGTTACTATTTTCAATTTATCTATGTAATTTAATTTGACTGCTTACCCAGTATTCGTGTATGCTGTATGTCTCCGTGTGTCTGTGTGTATATGTGTCTAAGTGTGCGAGGGTGTGTGAGGGTGTGTATGAGGGTGTGTGTGTGTGTGTGTAAGGGGGGGTGTGTTTGTGTGTATATTTATGATATTCGTGATGAAAAGATGATGATATCGCCAATGTGACTTGTTTCGTAGACTTCACTGTATTTGGAAAGGTTCTCCGATATCATATCGTAGGTTAGGTAAGTTTCTCTTAAACTAAACCTATGGTAGTAAATATTATGTTTAAAAACGCCATACAATGCCATTCTTTACCATGCTGACTCAGTGTGGGCTGTTGAGGTGGCTTTATAACTACTAGTACCAGGTAGTTTACGACTACTACTACCCAGGTAGTGATAGTAGCCCGGACCTGTTTACATGTCATGCAAATAGGGAAGCGAAATTAAAATACCGTGTTCAGGACACAGTTTGACAAATGAATACTTGTCAACTCGTGCAAATTGATTATTTTAATCGGTCGCATGGTCAAAACTTACTTTACATTGTGTGACATTTAGTTTGAGGAAGTCGCGAACCGGTTGATCTACCTGCAACGACCTTTTTAAACTCGAATGGGGCTACTGTACGCTTGATGCGAAAATGAGCTGGATTTGCAAGGGCTTTTAGGGCCGTGTTAACAAACCGCTCTCGGCTCTGGGAGATGTTCCATTCAATTCTGTCATTGTCACTGTCGTCGGTCTGTCTGTCTGCCGAGTGACTTTCTGTCTGTCCGTCAGCGGGCACGAACCGTAATAGCTAGAAAGTTGAAATTTTCACAAAATGTGTGAGTAAATCTTGCCCTCAGTTGCCGCAACCGCAACAAAATAGTGAACTACACGAAATATTGAAATAATAAAGGTGTCCCTATACAAGTTTTATCACTACACTGTTTTTGTACACTTTTTGGTACGATGGTGCGGAACCCTACGTGTGAGAGTCCGACACGCACTTGGCCAATTATTACGCGCTTCAGATGGCTCTCGGAGCTGTGAGCAGTTAGTTGATAAGGGACTTAAAATGTTTTTGTTTGCCGATTTTAAGAAACAACAGTTTGCCCAAGTAGATGTGGATATGGATAGGGATACATCAAAACGACGACACGAAATTAGTTATATAAATTGAGAATTTATATTTAGTACTTTTGTAACCAGACCAAATCTAGATATCTCAGGCCAGGCCAATTAAACCGATTCAGTAAGTAAGTATACGATAATTTACGTATGTTGAATTTGTAACGGCCATTGTTATGATTTAAATCTCCATAAAATTTAGGTGTTCATATTAAGTATGTCATTTAAAAGTCCCTAAAACCGCTTCATCCACTCCTCAGAATAACACAAACCTAACCCAAAAATAAACCAAAAATGTTCGCCTAATAAACCGAAAACCAAAATCTACGCCGCCATTTTGTCGCCGCGAACTGTCAGTGAAATCAAGATGGCGCGCGAATAGTTTCCCGTGTGCATTCACGTGACTATGACGGCTGGCGTTGCCACCCGCCGCAAGTCGCGTTCCAGACGCAGCTGGGCCAAGGTCGAGCATTGCGGACAGGTATACCGAATTTGTGGACCGACAACACTTGCTTTGCTTAACATATGGCACAATCCTAAACTACAGACAAGTCTGATGCTAGATCCAGACGTGTGCCATTTGCCGCTAACTCCACACCACTGCAAACCTAAAAGTTCTACGCACACGAATGATGGCATGAGAAAAGACACGGACAAGACCTGAGACAGAGGCAAACACAGAACAGAACGAGAAAGCATGCATGTCTTTTTAGGGTTCCGTACCCGAAGGGTGCCAAACGGGACCCTATTACTTAGACTTCGATGTCCGTCTGTCCGTCCGTCTGTCCGTCCGTCTGTCTGTCTGTCACCAGGCTGTATCTCATGAACCGTGCTAGCCAGACAGTTGAAATTTTTCACAGATGATGTATTTCTGTTGCCGCTATAACAACAAATACTAAAAAACAAAAGAAATTTAATATTAAGGGGGGCTCCCATACAACTAACGTGTTTTTTTTTTTTGCGGTTTTTAGGGTTCCGTACCCGAAGAGTGCCAAACGGGACCCTATTACTGAGACTTCGCTGTCCGTCTGTCTGTCTGTGTGTCACCAGGCTGTATCTCATGAACCGTGGTAGCTAGTCAGTTGAAATTTTCACAAATGATGTATTTCTGTTGCCGCTATAACAACAAATAGGTACAAAAAAAAACAAAATAAATTTTATGTTAAGGGGGCTCCCGTACAACCAAGGTGTTTTTTTTTTTGCGGTTTTTATAAATAATGGTACGGAACCCTTCGTGCGCGACTCCGACTCGCACTTGGCCGGTTATTTATAGATAATGGTACGGAACACTTCGTTCGCGAGTCCGAATCGCACTTGGCCGGTTATTTCTTTCTCGTTATGTTCCATGTCTCATGGTCTGTCTCAACACAGTTATGTGCTCTATTACTTAGTTGTATCGTCGGTGGTTGCTATGGGATAGGGGGCGCCAATTGTTTTGCCATGTGAGTGCCGCGTGGCGGGGTAACCTCTCTACCTCTCACCCTTTGCGATAAGTTTACCCCTTCCACGCTCCACACAGTTGCCAAGAAACTTGGCGCAACCTTGTTCATGTTAAAGTAAAGCAAGTATATCTGTTATACCCTTGATTTACTTAGAGATTTCCATCAGATGCTATCTTGGGCCATCTGCTCTAGCGCGCATTATAAAGATTCTGTATCGGCCAAATTATTCACTCGCCCCTGTCACCGTCATGTCAACAAGGATTGCCATATTAGTGCCCTGTTTCAATTGTTCTCGATAAACCCTATTGAACAGATAAATCTGACATTTTGTATGTAAAATGTCAGGTTTATCTGTTCAATAGGGTTTATCGAGAACAATTGAAACAGGGCCTAAATGTCCTGGCGCCGCCGTCATCTCTATAACAGTCTTCCATCGACCTTGACCTTTTGACGCTTGTGACGTTTATAGGAACTCTGACCTCTTATGACCCCCCTCTACACAAATAACCCATGATGGGCGATTGCAGCCACGCAGAAAGGGACAAAGCTATACATACAAAGCTATACAGAGTGTAATATAAAGGTGTAGTATAAAAGCAGCTCAGGCTGATCCCCCTCACACTTACTTCTTACTTCCTGCGGCGCTTTGAGGTCTTGGCCTCCTCCACGATGTTTCTCCACAGGTCTCTGTCCCGTTTCTCTTTCTTCCAAGATGTTTATTATCTTTAAGTCTTCCTCAATGCAGTCAAGCCATCTCTGCTTCGGTCTGCCTCGTGGACGTTTCTGTTGAGGTATCCAGTCAGTCATGAACTTCACTGCTCTGGTCTCCTCGATCCTCTCAATGCGACCCGCCCACCTCAGGCGCTGAGACTTGCAGAATCTGACTATTGTCTTGTGGATAAGTGCTTCAAGTTCGTGTTTCTTCTGGTCCGGTACATCCCATCTTCAACATTAACTGGGCCAAGGTCTCCCTCACAACCCCCTGAAATATGCCTAAACCTTTCTGTTACACCCTTCATAGCATATAGCTCTGTCCCGTTAGTAGTCCCGGGCAAGTTACCAGCTGTTATGTAACACGTTGTGACGTTGTCGACAGGCGTCAGACTTCAGCGACATCGGCGACTGGCCGACGCTCGGCGCGGCGGTTGCGAGCGCGCGTGCGCACTCCTCGCCGCCGCCGCACGACTCAGACTCCACGCACCACAATGGCAGCGCGGTGAGTGCACACGCAGAAACATTTATACTCACACTACAGCGGAGTCGTCGTTGTTATGTTAGACAGAACAGAATGGGACAGAATGACTGCCAAAGGAGGCTGGCTAGGGCCATGACGATCCTGGCAGGCTCCGGTCGGGGACTATACCCGACAGGACGTCAGATTCAGAAATGAAATAGCTGTCAGGGATATGGGGGTTTGTTGTGTTTCATTGTGGGTGCCGATCGACAGATCCTTCGGGCTGAGATTGAGACATTTGGTACTTGACTTGACTCAGAGGACAATCAGACTGACGAAACTACTACTCTAAACACTGAGTCCCGATATTTAGGCCTCATATCTCTCCAAAATAGAGTTATTGGGTTACGCAATTCGGGCACATGAACTTTCTGATGTGAGTGTTGCACAATTCACTTCACGGTGATGCGTCTTCGCTTCAGAATACAAGATTTACACTGTGGGCTGCCAACAGCTCTCTCCTCTTTATTGATTGTTTGTAGCTCTCAAGGTCGGAACAAATGGAATTCTGTACCCATGTTGAGAGGTGACAGGATGAGATTATGATGATGAGCCTGCAGCTATTTCTTTGCTTCCCCCTTTTGGCCGGACCGGCCTTCTTTTTTGCTGCCGCCTATCCTCATCCCGCCTCTCCCCATTCACAACTGGAGCATCGCTACTGTTTATATTTACGTATCTTCATCTCAACTGCAGGAGCAAGACCGGAAGCCCCTGGAGGAGCCCAAGCCGGAGAAGGTGGAGCCGGTCCTCAACCACACAGAGCACAAGGACCGCGCCCACGACCGGCACAGCGAGAAGAACAAGGCTGCAGGTGAGATACGCTGCATCTATGAGACCCTGGTACTCTTGGTGTGGTAGCTGGTGAGATAAAGTATCTCTGAGACTCATACGCTGCATCTATGAGACCCTGGTAATCTTGGTATGGTAGCTGGTAAGATAAAGTATCTCTGAAACTCATACGCTGCATCTATGAGGCCTGGTACTCTTAGTGTGGTAGCTGGTGAGATAAAGTATCTCTGAGACTCATACGCCGCATCTATCAGGCCCTGGTACTCTTGGTAAAGTATCTCTGAGACTCACTTTGAGGCCATAGTATAGATAGATAGTCGGTCTGATAGCTGGTGAGACAAAGTATCTCTGAGACCCTAGTATATTTGGCCTATCAGATGGGCTGATGTCATACTCGGGTCTGTTAACGGTAAGGTATAGATGATATCTGGGACCCTGGTATACTCGGTTTGGTAGTTGGTTTGATACAGAGCATCTCTGAGATCCCAGTAAACTCGGTCTGATGCTTGTGAGTTACAGAGTATCTCTTTTACCCTGGTACACACTGTTCTGTTGGGTGGTGACTCCCAATAGCACCAGGACAACAGAGGATTTCAAAAGGTTCTTCAACCAATCTTGTTTACTGATATACTCTACCATTGTCCCGTATTTTAGGCCTCGCTTCTCTGAAAAATAGAGAATTTGGGTTACGCAATACGGGAAAAGAAACGTTTTTGTCGTGGATCTTGTGCAAATCATCATATTGGTGACGCGTCTTTCACGAAGATTACAATATTACTGAAATAATCTCGAGTGTAGCGAGTGATTCAAGCAGCGATTTCAAGAGTTTTACTAAGATTTAGCTGTTGCACTGCTATCTGACAGTTGTCATTCTGAACCCGGATGAAAACGGACCAACAATTACGATAATAATCTGTCCTAAATCAACGAAATCAATGTCATTATATCGGTTTACAGGAGGCAAGGGCGGCAACAAGTCCGGCAAGCACAAGTGGGTGCCTCTCGACATCGACGTGAAGGCCGCGCGGCCCGGCAAGCACCAGGGGCATGCCCCACGCACAGACTCCGGTCAGTACACACAACCGTACACATCGGGCCATACTCCAGTATGCTGGCCC
>OY735280.1:3510883-3613991 GCA_963457715.1 Argyresthia albistria | reverse complement strand
ACCCTGGGTCAGGAGGTCTATCTATCTCAGGAGGATAGAGTATGTGCGTGGTACTATAGTGTAGGTGCGCGGTACTATAGAGTAGGTGTGCGGTACTATAGAGTAGGTGTGCGGTACTATAGAGGAGGTACGCGACTCTATAGAGTAGATGCGTGGTACTATTGAGTAGGTGCGTGGCTCTATAAAGTAGGTGCTCGGTACTATAGTGTAGGTGCGCGGTACTATAGAGTAAGTGCGCAGTACTATAGAGTAGGTGTGCGGTTCTATAGAGTAGGTGTGCGGTACTATAGAGGAGGTACGCGGCTCTATAGAGTAGATGCGCGGTACTATTGAGTAGGTGCGTGGCTCTATAAAGTAGGTGCTCGGTACTATAGTGTGGGTGCGCGGTACTATAGAGTAGGTGCTCGGTACTATAGAGTAGGTGCGCGGTACTATAGAGTAGGTGCGCGGTACTATAGAGTAGGTTCACGGTACTACTGGCGATATCGTCCGTGTAATGCCTACACCGCGTTTAATACATCATTTGTCTATGCTCCGCAGGTCATCACCGACGGACTGAAACGCTACGAAGAGGACTTATGGAACGAATCCGATTACATGGGGGTGAGTTACTTTGTATTATTATTTCACACAGAGATACACCTTGCGCCATTACACATATTGTTAGCTTCGAAGTTGTCGCACGTATGTGACGCTGATACCAGTTTTATTGCGACGCGACACGCGGCAACTTCACGGAACGATGTATGGCGCCTGTCATTCTATCATACTGCATTAATTTTCGCATCATAGACGGTGTAGTATCGTGAAAACGGAACGGGACAGAGCATATGCCGTTATGGTTTCACGACGCTACAATTCCTGTTCGGAGAGTTCAGTTCAGTTCAAAATTTTTATTGACCATAAAATCATACATATTACTTAGTCAACGTCAATATATAGCAATAGCAATAGTCAATAGCAAAAGCACATAACCGCGACGATAATGACATATCACTTCCTGTAGGGCTCGTACGGCAGCGGCAACTACCGCACCGTGTCTGTGATCAGCCGCTCCGCGTTCGAGGCCGCGCTGCCGAGCGAGCGACACAGCAACCCCGCCGAGCCGCCGCCGCCGCCGCCGCGCCCGCACGCCAACAAGGTACACATACAGTATAGCCAAACATGCACACACAGGCTAGCCAAACCTGCACACACAGGCTAGCCAAACTTGCACATACAGGCTAGCCAAACATGCACATACAGGCTAGCCAAGCATGCACATACAGGCTAGCCATATTGCACATACAGGCTAGCCAAACATGCAAATACAGGCTAGCCAAACATGCACACACAGGCTAGCCAAACTTGCACACCAATGGTGTGAATGTTTGGCTAGTCTGTATGTATTGCTTATACGTATTATTATAAGCAATGCTGTCAACTATACTATCTCCGGCGGCATTGGCGGCAAATATCAAATCGCATATTTTTTCTTGGCGGGTCAACCTCTATTGCCTCGTTATTTGGCAGTTTATTATAACTATAAACGAATGAAATTAACGAATTAGAAACTAATAGAATAAATTAATGATTTACAAGTGTTACAACAAATGAATACATGTTATTGACTACCAACAAAGAATTAAAAGTCGCATTAATAAACAAAGTACAGTTTCGATGAATCGATGTGTTTGTGCAGGACGAATCGCAGACGGAATCGAGCAAGCGGCAGCGACGCACGGCGAGGTTCTACGCAGCCAACAAGGACCCGCACGCTACCGATGTGATGTGAGTAGCTAGTAAATGTAACATAACATAGCCTTGTCCCAAACGGTGTGGCAGTGACACAGTCTTGTCCACGTTTAGTCAGTTAAACCACAGATACTATAATATTATACTAATACAGATAGACCACCTAGAACAAAATATGACACCGGCGTAAACTGAGACGGAAGCTTCTTTAGTTCGAGGCCATTATCGCTTGGTGCAGCACCATCGAAAAATTGCAAATACCACGAGATGGCGCTAAGATATATAGGGTTTATTCTAAGATAAGCGCCACCTAGAAGTATGTTAACTGAAACCATGGCGTTTAAAGTACAAATCTTACTCCTCACGCCATCTCTTTTTTACGAAGGGTTACTAATTCTCATTTGTATAGGATGAGCACCCGGTGGTTAAACGCCGTTATCGATTTTCCCCTCTTGTCAAGACTTGTCAAATTGGAATTTTTACCTTCTGTAGAATACGAATGATTCATTCATACGTTTAGGTATATCTAGCACTAAATGTCCACATCTAGCGACCACCACCGTGTCGCTAAGTGTTACTGCGATGTAGTGCGACATCAGTGTGGCGACATGGCGTTCTGGGCTCGCCGCGTAGCGAGTACGGGTGCAGAGTTGCTACTACATCTAAGTGATACCGGCGCTGTCTTTCGACAGAGAAGATAAAACAGCTTTCCAACGACCGAGGAATAAAAGATCTGTGTCGATGACTGCGCTAAGTTTCGTGGAACTAGCGCCCATCTGTAAACGTCACACGAGTGCCAAAAGATCGTTGTAAAACTGGACAATGCTACATGGATATTTTGGCACTTAGATGACACTGACAGGGGGCGGCACTGCAACATTGATAGATTGAGTGATTGGATTGATTGCGTTAGTTCCGACCCTTGGCCACGTGCCAAAACATCCATGTAGCACTATACAGACCTACCAAGATATCTGTGAAATGTCAGAATTCAGTATTACGACCGCCATCTTTGAAATGCAATTCTATGCTCGGAATGGCGTTTGGTTTATGCGTGATCTCTGTCACTCGTTCCAGGGCAATGAACCATCTGAAACATGTTTTATTGACCTGTCTCAATGAAGCACAGCAGATACATACTTAATTTATGCAGGATTTTTGGTATCTGAAGTGAGCAATAGGCAGTTTTTATGCCCATTGGACGAAATATCCAATAATGCGAATACTAGAAAGCCACTAGCGACACCCGTCATTTCACAGTTAAATTGGCAGACCTATATATGAGTATTTCAAGACATAGACTAACCAACCGCTCGTTTGTCCCGTCAACAGAAGCAGTAGGAAGCGCAAGACACGCTACAGCCTCAACCCGCCAGTGGAGAACCACGTAGGCTGGATCATGGACATCCGCGAGCACCGCCCGCGGACGCACAGCACCGGGTGAGCAAGGAGCACAGGGGTGGCGCAACAGATAGCGCTACTGTCACTAAATTATTATTGCGTGCGCTACATCGCGCAAGCGGAAGGATTGCTTCATTTTATTTCTTCACGAGGCAGTAAGCTAAGAGATTTCAGTTTTTATTTCACATTTATGTTCTGTTTAAGGCCACCTTAAGACCTATTTTAGAACCTAATTGTTATCGTTTTTTTTTAAGACAAAACAGAACGAAAAAGCATACTGGCCTGTGTTGTTTCTTTCTCGATTTTTTATGTGATTTCTGTCTCTGTCCCGTTTCCCATTGCCTGTCCAATTTCTCATTCGGAAACCGGGCGCGAGTATGTTAACGAGTTGTTCAGACCATTAATTCGTGATACTGAACGCCACCTCCCCTCCCCGCAGCTCGTCCCTCGGCACGTCCCCCACGCTGGGCTCGTCGTGCGGCTCCGTGCCGGCATCGCTGCCCACCTTCCACCACCCGAGCCACGGGCTGCTGCGCGAGAACCACTTCACGCAATACGCCTACCACAAGTACCACTCGCGCTGCCTGAAGGGTGAGTCCGATAGATGGCGCTACTGTCCAGGGATAGACTTATAGTACAATCCTGCATCGCGCTGGTGGATATTTTACGCCTACCGAAAGTATCATTGGCGCTGTCCGAAGGGTTAATGTACCGATAGATGGCGTTTCTGTGCCGGAATACTCTATTTATACAATTCGACATCGCGCAATTTTACAATCTTAATAAGACCTGAAAAACCAAACTAATTGAAACTTTATTCCTCTCGTGACAGAGCGCAAGAAGCTGGGCATCGGCCAGTCGCAGGAGATGAACACGCTGTTCCGATTCTGGTCGTTCTTCCTGCGCGACCACTTCAACCGGACTATGTACAACGAGTTCAGGTGAGTACTAAACTCTATGCTTTAGAAACGAACTAGGAAACTGTGGGGTATAGTTTGAAAGGAAAACAGCACTAAATGTCCACATCTAGCGACCACCACCATGTTGCTAAGTGTTACTGCGATCTAGTGCGACATCAGTGTAGCGACATGGCGTTCTGGGCTCGCTGTGTAGCGAGTACGGGTGCAGAGTTGCTACTACAATGTTACAAGAGTTCACAAATATACTTCAATTTAGTAATTGGATTAGTAGATCTTAGCAAAAAGATAAGTAAGCTCGCCTTTGTACATGTGCTTTTTATTAATGTAATCGCATAAATTATTGTGTGCAATAAAGAATTGTGAATAGGCTTGTGGCCAAGGTAATCCAATCCAAGTCTTAAGTTGAACAAAATGGCTTGACATTCTCAGAATTGTATATTTCCAGCAGATATATTTTATAAAGTCAATTGTGCAAAAAAAGACAGCATTTGATGGCACTTTTACATGACGTCATTCTGTTGTTATTTCATGGAACTCAGGAACAAAAGTTCCGTTTTGACAGTTCATAAAAAATATCTATTTTGACTTGACAGGCCACAAGCCTATTGTGAATTGTGAAATCAATGCCAGTGCCGTGATTCTGTAGTTCAATCGCACGGCAATAGCTATACCGAAGGTGCAGAATTCCGGTTTTGACTTGTTGACGGCTGTCGTCGATCGACGGTAGAATGGATCAGTTGACGTCGATCGACAGTTTTTATTTCACCAATCGATTGACGTCGATCGATGGCAGAATGGAATAGTCGACGTCGATCGATAGTTTCTATTATACCAATTTCTATCACACCAATCGATCGACGTCGATCGACGGGACGGTAGGATGGATCAGTCGACGTCAATCGACAGTTTCTATTACACTAATCTTTCGATTAATCGATCGAGTTTTTGTTACTCCATTTTGCGTGACAGGGCGTCAGGTACTTTATGTGTTTAGGTCTCAAAATACTACTAATATCTTAACTACGGTTTGTCCAGCACAGCTTGATCGATGACAGCTGTCATCGCAAAACACGCCCATGAAGTACCGTATTTTGCGACGGTGAAATGTATAGAGATAAATTTATGCTACACTTATTACAAGACAAGATATCGATCTTGACTTGAAAATAAATATTTATTTTATTTTATTTTTATTTTATTTTATTTTACATTTTTAGGAGAGGTAACACTTACTAAATACAAAACACTATATTAACTAAAGAGCTAATAATAACCTCCCACGATTGTTTTACACGCAAAACGTTTTAAATTAATGTAAAGAATCACACAAAGAGTTTATAATAATACACATAACTTTATAGTCAGAACATACACGCTAAAGTACAATTGTGTTTATGAAAATATCTACTTACAGTATATACAGTATAGTACTATATTAGCAAATAACAATATGAAGATATAATTATACAGTGATACACTCGACTGTCGAACATGCCACTACTTCACCCAGCGTTGTCCAAAGATGTTAATAATTTACGAATCATAAGAGCCCTTAATGTTGAATAGTATGAGAAGAAGCTCCAGTGAGTCCGAATCATACTTTGATGATGACAATTTGGGCTTTGAGCCATTTTTAACAAGAATTTTACAATTTACTTTTGTTTGAAACATTCAGTTACATAAGTTGGAATATCGATAATTTATATCGACCTTATCCCCAGGTCTAGTTATGTCAAAGTGACAAGCTGTCATCGGTCAAGCTATATTGGATACAGACTGTCTAGTGTAAGTTGGCGTGTGGCAAAAAAACGTACTAATTTTGCCAGTTGTGATGACAGTTCTCAAAACTTGGTAGCTTGCAGGAGGCGACGCCGCCACAGGAACGCCAACTTATACTAGACAGTCTGTAGAGTATAAAGCACCCTTTCTAAGTTTTAACCGTACGTTGTCAGATCGCTCGCGAACGAGGACGCGGCGGCCGGCTTCCGGTACGGGCTCGAGTGCCTCTTCCGGTTCTACTCGTACGGGCTCGAGCGCAAGTTCCGGCCCGAGCTCTACCAGGACTTCCAGCAGGAGACCGTCGCCGACTACGAGAAAGGTGAGCTGCACCCGACCCGACCGACCCGACCCGACCGGCTTCCGGTACGGGCTCGAGTGCCTCTTCCGGTTCTACTCGTACGGGCTCGAGCGCAAGTTCCGGCCCGAGCTCTACCAGGACTTCCAGCAGGAGACCGTCGCCGACTACGAGAAAGGTGAGCTCTACCAGGACTTCCAGCAGGAGACCGTCGCCGACTACGAGAAAGGTGAGCTGCACCCGACCCGACCGACCCGACCCGACCGGCTTCCGGTACGGGCTCGAGTGCCTCTTCCGGTTCTACTCGTACGGGCTCGAGCGCAAGTTCCATCCCGAGCTCTACCAGGACTTCCAGCAGGAAACCATCGCCGACTACGAGAAAGGTGAGCGCCGACCCGACCCAACCGACCCGACCCGACCGGCTTCCGGTACGGGCTCGAGTGCCTCTTCCAGTTCTATTCGTACGGGCTCGAGCGCAAGTTCCAGCCCGAGCTCTACCAGGAGTTCCAGCAGGAGACCGTCGCGTCGCCGACTACGATAAAGGTGAGCGCCGACCCGACCGACCTGACCCGACCTAAACATAACCTAAACTGACCTGACATAACCTGACCTGACATAACCTGACCTGACATAACCTGACCTGACAACCTAACCTAACATTTAGTGCACTACGCGTTACTACATTTTTTGAAATTACAACGCAATTTTTAGAAAAACCTTCATTGAAGACTGATTTGCAGTCTTGTTTATTTTAAAAATAAAAGAAAAAGAAACTATTTTCCTTTAAGGATTTTAGGTATGGTGTCCCTCCAGGGCCCATAGTTTCTTTCCAACCTACGTATATACCTATAAGCAATATAAACCTCCGCCTTTTCCGTCCGCAGGCCAACTCTACGGGCTGGAGAAGTTCTGGGCGTTCATGAAGTACTACAAGCACGCCGCTGAACTACAAGTCGACAGCAAACTACGCGGCTACACCGACAAGTTCAAGAGCATCGAGGACTTCCGCGTGCTGGAGGTGAGTGCCGGCTTCTGCACTCGGCAGGGTTATTGGAGTCTGACGTCCGCCAGGGTTTTGTACAGCTTTCCAACGATGTTTGGCGCGCAATGACAGGTGGAGTAAGAGTAACGCTTGACCAATGAGGAATGAAAGATCGTTGTTGATGACAGGTTCGTTGCATTAAATTGCGTAGAAGTGGCGTCCCCCTGTAAACGTCACTCATCAGCCAAAAGATCGGTTGACGACTGTATGTAAGAGTCTATCGTATTGTAACCCGATTGTTCTTGAGAATGATAATGAATCACTCGCTGCGCTCGGGATTGTTTTGTGTGTCTCATTGTTGCGCTAATAATAGTTACGAAGGAAACACAATCAATAAAACGTAAATGGCTTTGGATGGATTGTGTTAGGTGCAGCAGAAACACAGTTTGCTTATTTTTAGACGTTATTATTCCATTTTCAACCGACTTAAAAAAAAGGAGGAGGTTCTCAATTCGACCCGTATGTTTTTTTTTTTTCCTTGTTTGTTACGCGATAACTCCGCCAATTATGAACCGATTTGAACAAATCTTTTTTCGGCGTATAGGTAATACCTCAAGGGTGGTCCCATTGACACCAGGTCAGGATCTGATGATGGGATCCTGGAGAAATCGAGAGAACTCTTCAAATATTATAGGCAGACCTATAGTGATTTTTGTGTTTTTCATAATAACTCGTGCAAATGCACATGGCATAATATTGTGATGCGGAACTGCTGATGAAGACTACATATGGCCACCAGATCTGCTCAATACTGTTATCATTATCTGTTTTATGTAATGTAAGAAACAATGGGCATCGTAACACCCATTTTTTTTATTCTATAAATCGAAAATATAGACAAATATAAGAAACTAATTTGAATATTTTTTAATTTTTTGATGTCATTATTTTTTTATTAATTATTTAAAATTTCTGAATTTTGTAAGTATGACGTCACCACTGGCATAATTAGGTAAGTTCCTTTGCATTCAATCATGCCTTTAAAAAGTAAAAATACGTTGACGTTTGACAAATGTCAACAAGAGTTAATATTTAAATAATAAGTCGTTGTTATCCGATGTCGGTAACGAGTTATAACATTTTAATTTCTAAAATTGCCAATAACCAAGAATTGAATTGAGTTTATTGATCCGTTAATGTAAGTATTTAAGTAAGTATTTAACAAAGAGACTAAAGAATCCTTACTTCCAAGTGATCTTCACAGCAATACTGTGTGTACACCTTGAAATATTCCGCCTTAGCTTGACGACACCATTTTTGACGCAAATCTTCTCGAATGCGTACAAACAGTTTAGTTGGGCTATTTTTCGAATTGTTTTTGCAGTTTGGAACGAAGCACTCTCTAGATCCCATGATTATTTTAGTATTATTCGGATGTTTATTTGTTGCGATGCGAAGGTTATTTTCAGCGGTTATTTCTCTGTTTGACACTTTTGACAGTTGTTGTTGTTGACAAATGTATTTTTTTTTTTTAATATTTGTAGGCAATGGAACTACCGCATTAGAGCCAACGATGACGTATTTGAAAGAAAATGAAATTAACAGTTTTTGCGATAAATATTAATAATCCGTTTTAATTTTATTTATTTAAACCCCTTATAGTAATCAGTATCCCTATTCCTCTAAATGGTTTTCACTTTACGACAATCGATGCCTCCCTGATCAATGCCCATTGTTTGTCTTTGTATTCATATGTATACATAGTGAAATCCCTAATTGGCCTTATGTTAAGTATTATTTGAAAGTTTCATTATTCGACTGGCTGTGGATTTGTGTTAAATAAATAAAAAAAAAAAAAAAAAATACTAGGTACAAATACAATGCGTGGCTGACGGGCAGGCAACGCATAGCCTAAACCGGTGGACCTAGAACCATGAAACTTTGTACAGGGGTTCCTTAGTCGCGTGGGGTAGCACTGATATCGGATTTGACAAAATTAATTCCCCAAGGGGGGGGGGGGGATAAGGGATTACAGTTAGTATTAAACTCAATCTAATCAAATAGGGTTTGTGGAAGTCGGTTTTTTCTAAAGTTTACTTTTTGTTTCAATTATTAGTGACCATCCTTAGTCCTTTTCTTAGATCTTCTTTTTTAATTCCCAGAACTGCCTGTTTGTGATTGTCACTCTCTTGGTCATTTTTTTCTTATTTGGTCCTTTTAAAAGATTAAAATCAAAATGCTATCCTCTCTGAGAATAGTCTGTGTGCCGCTCGGTGTGTTACAACCTTCTCCTTTGTGTTGCAGCCGCAGCTGAACGAGCTGCTGGCGTCGCAGGGGCCGCTGGCGCCGGGGCGCGGGCCGCACGCGCGCCCGTACGACCGCCACCGCTCCATGTCCGAGAGTGACCGCCGGCCGCACCACAAGATCACGTGAGTACCGCGCACCCACCGCCCGCGCGCGTACACTGCACCCACAGCTGAACCCACCGTACCCCCGGATTTATATCGAAGGTCATGAATCACTAGCGTCGCTCATAATGGACAACCTTCCATTTGAATAAGGTACTAAAGTTAGAAAACTATTTCGAGATTGAAGTGTTCTAAAAGCTCTCAGATTTTTTTCAGAATTTTTATTTCAGTATTTTTTTTTGAGTTAAATAAAAAAATCATAAAGCCTTTAAAACAAAAGCAAATTATAAGCCTTTAAAACCAGCTGGTAATTTTTTTGCAACGTTGTCCATTCTGACACTTGAATCACTTGCTACGCTCGTGATTCATCCATGGCTCTCGCATTAATTCCGTCCTTTATTCACTAGTTGCATAATTCTATTAGCGCAACCAGAATCCAGGCTCTGTAGGTACCCTAGCTAGCACTAAATGTCCACATCTAGCGGCCACCACCGTGTCGCTAAGTGTTACTGCGATGTAGTGCGACATCAGTGTGGCGACATGGCGTTCTGGGCTCGCCGTGTAGCGAGTACGGGTGCAGAGTTGCTACTACATTCATTAATATTCTGTGTACGTTAATTACATTATAGGGCGGCGGCGGAGTGAAACATGTCATATCCGGGTAAAGGCCTGTGCCCGTTGCCAACTACAATAATAGGCCATAAGGATAAGGCTACATATCTTTATGTATACTGGTTTGTGTCCCACCCCACTGCTTCACAACTCCAGCCGTAAACTGGGGTTGCTTTCAATTTACGAGACCAAAATCTGTATCTACAGGATGCAAATGAATTAGCGCAAAATGAGAAACTGCTTTGTTACGGACATCATTCTGAGCATCTTTCATTAAACCTTTATTTAAAAAATTACGAATACTTACATTACCTTGTCTCTATATCAGAGAAATTTGTACATTTGTAGTGCAATACAGGGAATACTTTCCAAAAAATTCAGATATTTATGTGAGTCAAACCCGCCACAAAGATAAACTGTATCTACCTTACAGCAGCATGGACTTATGCAGCAAAAATGTATACTGCATGGCCATTAAAATATTTAATAAGTTACCTGACAATGTGAAACAATATGAAAAATGTGTAGTGTTTAAGAGTAAATTGACAAACTGGTTGCTGACTCGATGTTATTACAGTGTGCGTGATTTTCTCGAAAACAAAAAATATTAAGAATGTAAATCGCATGGAACATACTAGGTATACTTATTATTAAATTATTAATAAATTTTTTCACCCACTGACATTTTAAATTTGAAAATTTTATTGTTTTAATTATTTTATATTTGATTATTTGTTAATAAACACTGACATGTTAAATTTAAGAATTATATTGTTTAATTATTTTATAATTGATTATTTGTAAATATTTGTACACCGTACTATACGGTAAAATACACACAACTAATTCGAAGTATTGTAAATAGAACCACCTATACTGTATACGTGTATTTTAGCAAATAAACGATCTGAATCTGAATCTGAATCATTATGAAACCGATTTCATCAGAGCAACTTTATTTTTCACTTCCCAGTACATTTTGGCCAGAGTGGATCAGCTGATTTGTATGGAGAAGTGAAAAATAAAGTTGCTCTGATCAAATAACAAAGTAGTTTTTCATTTTGTGTCGATACATTTACATTTACAATGGAAGTGCGCGCATGTTGTTGTTTATCATTATCATGTACAAGCCGTAAATGACAGGGGCAGCCTTACAAAACTTTACTTTGTTTCACAACGACATCTTCTCTCCCCCGCAGGCGAGTGCAGCCGCCAACCAACAACAACAACAACCAGCAGCCGCAACAACAACAACAGAGCAGCAGCAACAACAACCGCGGCCGCGCCGGCTCGTGTGGCGCGCAGAGCGTCATCGCTAACACGCGACCCAGACGTAAGTGCGCCAACAAAAACAACAACAACAGAGCAGCAGCAACAACGTTGCAACTAAATGTTGATAGAAGCGCCGTGACCGCCCAGTGTGACCGACGGTTGCGTTGGGTTTTTCGGTAACAAACGCCAACGCAACGTTCAGAGCCTAGCAGAAAATCTTGTTAAACTCATTTCAGCCTTTGGCATTATAACCACTATTCCAGAAACTGGGGGTAAACCGCCTAACGATCTATTGTAACATGACGTCTCTTTCCAGCGACGCCGAAGATAAAACAGGAGCCTTCCGACATCAAGGCGCCATTCCCAACCAAGACCCAGTGATAACCGACACACAACACAACACAACAAGTGACCACAACATGTAAATAACATGGCGCGACCGAACTCTGAGAGTGCGCGGACTTAAAAACAACAAAAAAAAATATATAAATGCATTTTCTTCTCTATAAATTACGCGTGTTGACGAATTTAGATAAATGTACAGGCTACGTCGCTTGGTAGGTTTAAGTTTTTTTTCCTTTGTCGTATATTTTTTCGATTGATAAATAAGTAAAGTAAAGGTGAACAGTGTGTGTGTGCGGTTGTGTCCGCGGTGTGGGAGGGAAATGGCGATATGGGCGGATGCTGGTAGCAGGCTGATGGTATGAGGAGCCTAGGTGAGCATTTAGAAATAACAAATCACAGTAGAGGCAGAGCTATGCGTCAATCTACCCTCTCCTTGTTTTGCTTAGAGAAGGAAGGTTGATTGACGCATAACTCTGTCCCTACTGATCGTTGCTGTTCAGCCCTCGCCTCGTGTGAATGTGACATTATAGAATGAATTATGAAACTTTATTTATCTACTCTCATGTCATAAAGTTCGAATTACAAACTTGAAATCGAATTCATAATGACGTACTTTATAAACGCAATACAGTAATCAAATTAAAAATGATAATAATAACACTACTTCTCGAAGAAAACTAATTTTATTATTCAACTTTTTTTCCATAACGATACAGTTCTACTTTTTTTGGGAAAGGCAAGGGTCTTGAAACCGTACATCCAAGGTGTTTGATAGTCTGTATCGTTGGAAAGTTGTGTTTTTTTTTTACTATAGTTGACAACCAAACAGCCACTCAGTGTTGAGTACTTGGAGGCAGGAAGATTTATACAAAGAGGTTCATTGATCTAAGGTTTGGTGGCCTGTGGCCCATGCTCCGCGCATGCGCTGTGATATGCTGGGTTTTGGCGGCAACAAAACGTCAACGTGACGTGACAACCTGACAACGTTTTGTTGTGTCTAAGCAAAGCACTGATTTATGTGGAAATATTGATGTTTTAACTTTGATTTTTGTAGGAGAGACAATTAAGTATGAGAGTAGATAAAGTAGTGTACGAAACTGCACATAACTAGGTATTAAAACTCTCATGAGATACTAATAAAAACCTCGCCTACGGCTCGGTTTTTAAACACCCACTAGTGTTTAATACCCCTCATTATGCAACAGTTTCATAAACTACTATTGTGTAACACTGTTTACATAATTTCATAATTTCAGTTACACACGTATACATTTGTGTTCAAATAACTCGCCAAATTAACCGCAATGAGCCAGCGTGGTGGAGCATGGCTCAATTTTACTCGTATCCGGGTAAAGGCCTGTGCCCCTCGGCGGGGGCATAATGGGCTAAATTAACTTTACGTCACATGTGAATTTCTCTTGTTGCAGCTTGTATGCATCGACAATAAGCAACGCTAAAGCATGCGGCGAGTCAACGTTATAAAATAACCAGTTATTAACACTTTGACTTAAAACATATAACGTGTTTAGCATAAGCACACCTAATACATAACTATTATAGTATATATTGATAATTATATATATTTTTGACAAAAACGTGTATCATATATTTTACGTGGGTTCACACAAAAAATGCAATGTCGCACGCGAAAAAAAACTAGTGATTTTTCTTTCGTAGGTGTTTAATTTTTTTAATTGTATCAGAAGGCGTTGTAGGTATTTAAGTGGTTTTTGGATGTTTGTGTAGCCGTTAAGGGATTGTCTGCTGCAGCACGCTTCACATTATTCGCTAGTGGTGCTCAGGCATTTTAAGTCATCCCAGATTGCAGAGGCCTTACATAACGCCCCATTTTGATAACGTTCAGAACGAATAGAATATTCTAAATCAATTGTGATTCATAGGCATCTGGGTTATATCCTCGCATTATTTGTTAGACGCGACAACTATTTCTGTATCGGATCTCTTAGAGGGCGGCACACATTTTCGTGAAGGCATTTCGATATGTCCTTTCCTGTCCTGTGATAGAAAATGACTGAAATACGAGTCAAATATGTGGTGTATAAAATGTCATTGCGAATATGTGTGATGCCTGCGGTTTAAACAAATACGTGTATAATATCTCTTGCAAAACATTGATTGTTGTTAGACTGTGGACAAGATGTGTGTCGGTGTGCACGTACACACACTCGTCTAACTGCAAAGCGCTGCGCAATGCCAATTAATCAATGTTGTTAATCCCAATTATCTTAGTCGAATTGATATTAGAAAATGTAACAAGGTATAAACGATTAATAGTTATGTGTAAGCCAAGTGGTTTCGTGCAGTTATTTTAAGGGGAAACGGTTCCATTGTTCAAAACTGTTAACTTACTGTGTGTGTTTGTGACTGTACAGCACACGCGTTGTGAGCCTGCGGAGATATTATGTCCTTTATTGTATGCGTCCTCCAAGGGCTCGCGTTATGCAATACTGCCACTTTATGTACATAGATGATATCACTGAGCACAACATTTTAACTACCCCACCACAGACAGGGTGTAGCAGATCGGCATAGTCACATATTAACGAGTCGTTCGGGTAAACAACTCTCGCTGTGACAATTTCATCAGAGCGCCTGATTGTTTCATTGTAAAATTATGCTGCTCAGTCCATGTTGTCTGCAATGACGTTATTAACACAATTTGGCTATATTTCTCTTTTACACCCTGTATGGTAGGGGCGTAATTTTAAGCATTTTTTTCAGTGCTTTTTGAGTGATATGTTGGATTATTGATTCGGTACGATACAAACAGATCGATGCTGTAAAGATTTGTGACTACATGCGATTAATTTTACTAACTTTGCTCAATGTTAATTCTCTTGTCTTGTTTTGTGTGTACATAAAAATAATACTGAGGTGGCTTATCTGTTTTTGTGTCATACATTTCGTTCTGATAATAGTGAGATAAGTATGAAATAGAAAGTGCAAGTATAATATGGTGGGTATTCAATTAAATAGTAATTCTTTTTTTATGAAATACATATGTATAAAGGTAAGTGTAAATCTTTCATTGTTTTATCATTCAATGTTAGATGTTGTTTAAATACTATTCGAATTATAGGACCAGTATAATCTGAGCTGTCTTCATTTACCGCTGCTCAGCGCAATTGTAATAGCCCTACTTGTTATAGCGTGGTGAATTATTCTGTACGTTTACCCTCGTTCCTTGTGATGAGGTGTAATAAATCAAGTTATGCCCAATGACACCATACAGTGCATTATTGGATATTTAGTTTGTTTACAGTTGACGGCCGCAGATTATATTGGTAGTACTATAGCAAAAGCCTAGTCCATAGTTTCCATAATTATCTCAAAAGTATATATTATATGATAAATATGTAACAGTGACATTTAAACAGATAAGTAAGTACTTGTTGACGAAGCGTGAAACATTTTATATTAAGATATCTACTTTAATTATGCTTTGATAAAGACGATTTGATTTAATGACGGGTATACACTATGCGTCCCGTCGGATCGTGTAGTCCCGTCCTTACGACATTGTCCTCAGTGGTTACTTGTCGTTATTTGTGTAAAAGTAAATGCCGCGGTCAAAATGGTTAATCCGTTTATTACGAAAGTAGCCGGCTGTTATCCATGATAACCATCGTACTTGTTCAAATTGATAATTATGTCCGAATTCATCACATCAATTATTTAGACCAAACCATGGACCCAAAATCCATCCGCTACATTTAAGATTTGAAGGCTAGTCTCCTGCCCCCCTAGACAAGATGCAAAGCGCTATTATCGTTCGCACGAAACGCTAAGAATATGTATGCGGTTTGACAATTAGTCACGCTACGCTAGCGTCACCAAACGTCAAATCGCATACATTTTGCGTGTTCGTTTCTATTCGCTTTCGTAGCGTTATTAACTTTGTCTAGGCGTGCAGGTCGGTAATTTGTAGAAAGCATTCCATTTTGATTCAAAAACGTTATATTATATTGTATAGGTAAACTGGTAAAACTCATTTTAATTTGTTTGTCTGAAGTGTGTCATTTCATCTCAGACGTTTTATTTCGTACTTATCTACCACTTCCGGTGATCGCCAGTAGTTAGTTGTTATGCATAATGACCGGTCAAAGAGATTATCTCATCAGCGGCACACCATTATGCATCGTAAATTAATGACTTTGACCGTAACATTACTACACTTACAAGTAATCTCTGAATGGACATGAATTAAACATTGTACGAGCCGGATGCACAACTGCCCCTCAAAGTGTTGCTGTCACTCCGAGTGCGTTTTTAGACTAGCAATAAATTATCAGACTTATACTTTGGCAAGAAATGCTACACATTAAATGATCGCAACATTTGAAGACTACTGCGTTTTTTCTTTAATGACATAATATGGTTTGTCAATCAAAACACGCAGTGGTGCCCTAATATGTCACTTATGTTGCTATTATTTTTCGTTTAGCATTTCTTGCCAAAGCAATGTATGCGGTTTGAACATAGCTATTAGGGCAGATATTTGCGTGGCATTCAACTTGAGCAGCAGTGAGTGCATTCGCCCGTACAGACAGACTACTACAGATGCAGCGAGATGTTTCTTATTTTATGTTTATTTTTAAGTTAATGTGTGCTTTCTCTTGCGGAACATTTGTAGACTGCGAAAATTCCGTAGAACTAGATTTTGTTGCGATATCGTTAATAGATATTGGTTTTAGACTGCATGCTGGCCATAGATAAACACAATATACCGTAAAAATATAATTTGACGTAGGTATGTATTTCATTTCGTAGTGATTTATACACCCATCGTTAGATAGCGAATTTTACTATGAAATAACTAAAATGAAATACTTTAATGATATATGGAATAAAATGTAAAGTAAATATAATTTCTTACATTTGTCCTTCCACAATTCTGATTAGTAGTTGCAAATGTTCTGCACTAAGTTTCTTTTAATCTAGCAATTAACATTATTAAATTACAAAATAATAAATAAAAATAGTTGGATGTAGCTTAGGTCGCTTCTGTTAAAAACATAGTTCCTAAACCTATCCGATGTTTCGTTTGACCAGCCGTAATACAACCCTTATGTGTACCGACATACAGACTAACCGGTGATTTAGGTAAATACAAGTTTTGGTTACAAAGTATTTCATTCTCAATGTAAAACCAAGTTATGAGTTGTATACCGTCCCAACTGAGAAACACGTAGACACTAGTTGAGTCCTTAGCGATGTTATCCTAGTAACTATGGTAAATAAGAGAAATAATTATTTAAGTACGGAGCGATCGTAAGCGGAAATGACTTGACTATGTGCTTTTAGCCGTGTAGGCGAACGGACCGGCAGGCGAGTCCACTGAATATTGCGACAGATTATTGTCAACTGAGTGTCTTCAAACTTGAACCAAATGGGCATTTATTTAAACATGACACTTTTGAAAAAGTGTTTTTTCTACAAATTTTGCGACATTTCTATTCAGAATCATGAATGAGCTATTATCGCCCCGATATATGAGAAAAAGTGTTCCAAAATTTCCATATATATGTCTGTTTCCACTTTGCATCTGCAAAATCGTAACGAAATAGTAAAAAAATGTTGGAACATATTTTTTATCATATCGGGGTGAAGCAATACTTCGCATTAGTTCCATGGAACTGTTTCATGATGCATCAAAAGTGAATTATTATATCATCAACAGTTCCATTGTATTTAGGAATGGAACAAAAGCTAATGTGGAAGTTAGCATTAGTTCTCATGATTCTATCTCTATTGAGAATCATTTAAATAAATAAATAAATGATTCTGAATAGAGATTACGTATAAGTTGCAGGATAAGACGCCTTTTCAAATGGGTCATGCTTTTAAATAAATGCCAAGTAGCTCTTAGGCTGCACACGCAGCTACTGAAAATGCCAAGTGGCTCTTAGGCTGCACACGCAGCTACTGCAAATCGGTTGGTGATCAGAACGGGTCACGAGCGACTGACTCTCGGTAGACGGCAGTTTGCGACTAGTGTCCTTGATTCGTTGCCAATCGGTTTCCAGTAGCTTCCTGTGCAGATGCTACCACTGTCAGTGTGGCCAACGCGACAGGGCTACCGAGATCCTATTGACATCTTTGTGTTTCAGTGGATTTGAACCACCGTTCGAATGAAAATATCCAGTTTATTCTATAGACATCTTGTTTTAATTAAACATTGCGGCTGAATCACCCGGTGGGCTAATCACGGACGTATCGGCCCCCGATTCTCGCGTTAACGAGATCATCTCCATGGTTGAAATATCCATTTTGGATACAGAATATCTCCGTCGAAAGCAAAAAAAGCATTTCTCACGACCAACCGAGATATCTCGACCTAATTTCGATCGAAATAAATATGAATTGACGTCGTTTTCGACGGAAATATGAGGTATTAAAATCGGTATCTCACCTATGGAGATGAACTCGATAGCGCCAGAATTGCCCCCCTGTTGGTGATTGGGTTCGTGGTAGGCCTCTCTGGTCAATTGTAACATCTTGTCTTATACCTACGATGAAGCACTATTTGTTAAGTTTTACTTTTATTTTTCAATTGTTGCTATTTTTTTCTTTCTTAAGTTACGCCAAAGGAGACGATGTGCTAGAAAGCGTAGGGTTATTGTATAAATGAAAAATATACAAAAAAAGTCTTGCGATGTAATCTAAGTGTATATGTAAGATGTTAGCGTACAAGAGCCGGTGCACACTATTTTTTCAGCGGATTAACGAATTGTTGATTTTTGTCCTATATCATTTTATATTGAGCGTAAAAGAAACAAAAAAATATATATAAAAATTGGTTGTTGTAATATACATAGACATGCGTAGAGGTTCAATAATGGTTAGTCAATACTTATAGATAGATTTCATTTGAGGAGTAAAATTAAGGTCGTTTATAAGGACGCTTGCTAGTGTAAGCGGTGGCAGGACCGACCAGAGAATGTCTATAAAACACCTATATTTTGTTGATTGATTACTGATAATTACCTGACTCAGTTCCGTAGTTTAGATGTAGAGTGAATTGTAAAATATCCATTTGTAAAAACTTAATGTAAAAGGTTGCGTTTCGCTGTTCGGTTTCGGTCGAGTCTCTGTCGCCGCTTATGCTCCTTATGGCTGTAAGTTATACATTATATACATATTATTATTATATTGATAAAATAAATTAATAATAAAAGCAACGAGTCATTTCATTCCACGTCCATGGTAGGACCCCACAGTAGCTCGCTTTTGTACATAATTTTCCATTATTTAGTATCTGTATTTGGTTTTTGTGTAGGTAAATGGTTCGCCGACACATCTTATTTAACAATAGTTCGCCATTGTTCGGTCGTTCGAGCGGTGTGCTTGTGAGAGTGAAGGGGGAACAAATTATTAATAGACTAGCTGATTAGAGCAAAGCATAGGTAACAAACTGTTGGATATCTATAAATCTATTATAAATAACTTATGGATACGTCCTCAATATCATTAATCCGGGTAATATGAATAAAATTAGTTACCGGATATTATCCATGGTAACCACTTAACTTGGTCAAAGTGATTAATTAATCAGATCGACCGCAAACCTTGGTGATAAATGATAATACATAAAAAGGCGGCACCTCGGCATTATGCATAGTAGCACAGATATAATAGGTACATATTATACTAATACAGATAGACCACCTAATATGACACCGGCGTATACTGAGATGCTACGAAAGCTTCTTTAGCTCGAGGCCATTATCGCTTGGTGCAGCACCATCGAAAAATTGCAAATACCACGATGCAAATCCTATATATACCACGCAATATATATAGGATTATTCTAAGATTAGCGCCACCTAGGGGTATGTCAACTGAAACCATGGCGTTTAAAGTACAAATCTTACTCCTCACGCCATCTCTTTTTCACGAAGGGTTACTAATTCTAAATTGTAGGGGATGAGCACCCTGTGATAGTAGCAAATATTTAGGAAACCTTCATTACTCCGTAGCTGCGGCGTTGGGCTAGCCCCCGTCACGCAAACTGGGCCCTAATGCTGCTCTGAGAATTTCACTTATATTTCATTACTATTCCATTGCAAACACCCAATCAAGGAGGATAATAATTTAGGAGAATACCAAATGACGCCATTTTGGGTGTTTGCAATGGAATAGTAATGAAATAGTAATTAAATTCTCAGAGCAGCATTAGGCCCCTGGAGTATTGTATAACTGGCTGAAAGTAGGCACAGTTGTGCCTCTGCCGCCCCGTATGGGAAAAGGCATGACGACCTCTGTGGCACAGCGGTTGCATGTCTGCCTACCATGCGAGAGGACCCGGGTTGAAATCCCGGCTGGGGACAAAAGAAGGTCTTGGATGGTTTACATGTTTGTGATGTCGCTGTTTCTGTTTCCCACGACACAGGGTATCCTAGTGTGGGCCCAGAAGCAATGTGTGTGCCTGTATGTAAATGTTATGTTAGGAAATAGAGAGCACAAGCACAACTCCTTGTTAGCTTTTGACGCTCGATTTGACGTTTATTGTCACTCACTATTTACAAACAAACAAGTGTGATTTCCATGAACTAAAATTGAAGTTGAAGTGTGATTTCCGATTTCCTCAGATCCCTCAGATGATTGAAACTGAAACTCTTGTGATTTCAATTAAATTATCAATGTATATAACTCCATCAATATGTATTTGCTAAATGGCACTCTACACAATCCTCTTCGGTATGAGCATCTTCCTCATTGCGTTATTGGTGGCGATCATAAAGAAGATGTTTTTCCATTGGAAAGAGGAGCACAAAATCGAACAGATGGTCATCACCACCACTGACAGACCCGGTTTGTATTGTATTGTTCACTCGGGGGCCCATCGCCGTAGTTCTAGAGAAACGATTCGAGGCTTTAGTCTACCTAGGTCGACGTAATGAGCAATTTTCCAAACCCCAGTTTTCCTCGTCAGTTTTAGGCTCAGATATGCAATCTTTCAGCCTACACTACGTGTAGTGATATTTGGGCTCAATGTATCAGGTGTATACGCAACCCTTCATGGGCGAGTTCGACTCGCACTTGGCCACTTTTTTAGGGTTCCGATCCTTAAAAGGAAAAAAAGGAACCCTTATAGTATCACTTTGTTGTCCGTCTGTCACTTGGGTTACTGGATGACAACTCACTTTAGTTTTTTATGTGGAAACCTAATTACACGTGTTACGCTCTCCAAGTGTGATCGGAACCCTTGGTGCGCGAGTCCTACTCGCACTTGGCCGGTTATTTCTACCCACCCAGCCGGTATTCGAAACCGGAACCACTCGCTTGGAAGGCATAACCTCTAACGGCAACGCCAGGGCCACAGAGGTCACCAAAATATAACAGAAGTACCTTAGTATCACAAATGGCATAGTCAGGGCCGAATCAAATTGTTGTCTTTACGTCGCTTGGCTTTTACGGTGCACGGCGCTTGGCCTTTACGGTGCGCGGCGCTTGGCCTTTACGTCGCTTGGCCTTTACGGTGCGCGGCGCTTTGCCTTTAGGGTGCGCGGCGCTTGGCCCTTACGGCGCTCTCCTCAACGCTTTATTGATACGCACGCAGCTCCCCGATTTGCGAGCATTGTCGTTATGGTGCTCGAAAGAATTTTGACGTGACAACGTCTTATAAATTGGTTTGCCGGGTGACACTTCAAGAAACTGCGTTACGCTCCGCTCACGTTATGCGCTCACAATGAGAGCGAGTGAGAGGCACGCGTCCCTTCCACTCGGGCATGGTTAGCCCGCCTAAGAGCGAGAGAGACAGACATAAAAAGTGAAAGGCACGCGTCCCTTCCACTCGAGCACAGTTAGCCCGCCTAAGAGCGAGAGAGACAGAGCGAGAGAGAGAGAGTGAGAGAGATAGGCATACACACCGGTTCATGTCTTGCGCTTCTACAACAAACCGTTATGCCGCTGTTTCATTGTACGCAAATGTATTGCAAGTTATTGTATGTATATTTGTATATAAATACGTATGTATGTGTAAAGGTAAAAATAAAATTTTGTTAATATGAAATTCAGTGCGAGATTCTTTGTATAAATTAATGTTTTAAATATAATTCTTTGTATAAATAAATGTTTTAAATTGTTACTATTATTTCATCCTTCTTCCTACTATACGAATGAATATTCACATTAAAATTTTTTTACCACTCAAAGTCGTTGTCACGTAAAACTTTCGCCCGTATACCGACTTTACAGGCAACCAATTTTTTTTATTTGGGGAATCTCTTCTAATATTCTCTCTCTAATATTGAATTTAACATACGGGATGGTAGAGGTACCTACAGAATAAATATGGAAAACAGACTACCTATCACTGCTTTTCGAGATGGGGTGTTCCTGTAACTAAACTTAAGACATTTCCTTACAGCGGTCAGTGTGATGATCTACACCGGCAAATGCGTGATCCGACAGAGAAAGTACCTGGGGAACCTTCAAGTGTACGACATCATTAGTAAAAGCGATATCAGTATACAGAAAACAAATATGGAAGAGTATTTTGAGTCACGTGATGAAGATGAAAAACCTTCCGGCGTGCTAAACGAGAAACTTACTGACGAGAATGATTTGATTTGACTGCGCAAAACAAGTATTTTTTTGCCAGACTTTACAAGAGAGCCATTTGGCGTTTTGATTTCCATAAATATAACGGTTGGCTCTGTGCTTCACTTCGCTACTGTATTACCGTGTATTTTTGACCTAAAAACGATTAGAAACAAATATAGGAAACGTGAAATACAATCAATTTATTAGGTAACATAAAAATGCAGTAAGAATTGCTAAATATATCAAATACGTATTCGAGATGTGACCCCCTATTTCTATTTTTAACCAAGTTTTTTTTATTTTTTATTTTTATAAGCCTCCATTTTGCTTGCAACTTATCACACTGTTTTTTTTTCTTATTTTTTTTCTGAGGCCTCAATTACTTTGTAATTGTTTAATTGCTGAAAAACACCCATTTTGTACACCCATTGATTTATAAATAAACTGCTTCTAGCTTCGCCCATTGATTATTTTATAATTAAATCTGACATTATAAATATTGAAGTATTTTTCCTTTTTCCCCAGTGTCTGCTTTTCTTCTGCTGTTGAAGCAGTCGGTTCCATATACACTATTTATCTTGATGATATCAATATTCGACAGTAGCTGCTCGTTCTGGCCCAGCGACTTCATGATGGTGCCGTGGGGATCCTGAAAATCGGGAGAACTGTTTAAAACAAGTAGTTATGATAAATTGATACGATAAACCAGTGTTGTTAGATAATAAATCACTAAGATTGATTGAATGAAGAAGATGATTCACCAAGTTAAGAAGTTAAAAGCTTAAAAAAACCGACTTCATGACCTATCACTTAGTCCTTCCCGCTCGGTATACAAATATCGTCTATATACCCGAAAAGTAGCGTACGAAATCTGTCTCCTGACAGTGAAGTTCAAACGTATTTACATAAGTAATTTAGACGTATACACGATGCCAAGAGCCATAATTTATCTCGTGACAATGACTATAAACACGAAAAGGCTGATTTAAAATGTCATCCAGGTAAAAACTAATTAAACTTTACAGTTTTTAGGGTTTCGTATCTCAGAAGAAGAAAGAAACCCTTATAAGATCACTCGCGTGTGTCTGTCCGTCCGTATGTCACAGGCAATTTACTCAGAACATATTAGACCGATAAAGTTGAAAATTGGTATGTGACCCAAAGACAGAAGTGCAATGTAAATATATAAATATGGAATATGGGGGCCACTTTTGGGGGGCCAAATGAGAAAAATAAAATTCAAAAAAATCGAAATATGCCGTGTGACATATCAAATGAAAGTGCATGGTGTGAGGATCTTAAATGGATTTTTATACTATTTTTAAGACTTATTTTGAAAAAGTTGTGATCAATTATGTCGATTCGCATGTCATCAAATACTCTAGTCTAGGGTACTTGCCGAAGTCCTAAAAATCTGAAATTTGGTATGCAAGCACATGTTTGCACCTTTATCCCATAAACACTCGGAAATCTACAATTTTAACCCCCTAACAGACTGAATTTTAGGGTACTTTTAGGGTATTTTGTTGGTGTTAGTCCTATTATTGTTGTACGAAACCCTCTCAACGCGAGTCCAACTCGCACTTGGCAGCTTATTTCATGTAGGAACCTAATTACCGGACCGATTCCTGATTTTCAAAAAATGGGATCAAATTATTGGACTTCCCTTTCAAACGAAGAAAGAATTTTTTAAATCGGTCCGAGAAAAATATCGGTTAAGTGCGGGTCGATATCGCACACGAAGGGTACCGTACCATCGTACAAAAAATCAAAAGCACTCAAAACAATAAAAAAATAAACAAAAAGAAAATTCAAAAAGTTTATGCCTTCACGAGATTTGAACCGACGACCTCCGGATTGAGAGTCTACATCATACCGCACCGGCTAACCACAACCATGTGGGTTGACCCGAAATATGCTATCATATTTAAATGTGTAGTATATTGTGTCTATGACATGGTTGCTATGACAATAAATAAACAGTTTCAGTCAAGATCTCCATTTTGAAATGCGTAAGTGTATCTAAACACGTCTCTTGTATCGGGGCCCCCTTTAATTTGCAATATCTCTCGTATTTCAGTATTTGTGGTTGGTGCGGCAACAGATATACACATTCTGTGAAAATTTCAGCTTTCTAGCTATTACGGTTCGTGCAGACGGACCCGGTGACAGACAGGACGGACGGACGGACGGACGGACAGACGGACAGCGAAGTCTCAGTAATAGGGTCCCGTTTGGCACCCTTCGGGTACGGTACCCTAAAAACAACATACAACCGAATTGAGAACCCCTCCTTTTTTGAAGTCGGTTGAAAATTAACTCGCCAAGTGCGAGTCAGACTCGCGCATCAAGGATAAGGATTCTCTTTTTAGGGTAAAGGATAAAAAGTGGACAAGTGCGAGTCGGACTCGCCTATGAAGGGTTCGGTAGTAGCAAACTAGCAAGTAATTATATGACTGGATGTTTGTGCTGTAACTTTGTTTTTCATAGAGATGAGCGCTGGTATTAATAATTGCGAACCACCCAACTAGTAATAATTACGAAAATTGGAATAATTCTGGAGTTATTACGAATCCTTCCGAATCCTTCTCACTTGGTGAGAAAATATGTGTAAATATGGGAAAATTAAGATGTTTTAATAAGATATTGATTTGAAATCTTCACACGTCGATAGAAGACTACCAGATAGATACTGGATACCAACAAATTATGTAATAAGGAAAATAGTTATAAAGTGTCATTTAAGCAAGATATTTGATATCTAGAGGGGGGGGGGGGAGGACACATTTTTTTCCACTTTGGAAGGGTCTGTCTCTTTAACGATTCACTTTGAGGAAAAATGGTTTCAGAAACCTCAACGTCATTTTTAAAGACCTATCTATAGACACCCCACACGTATAGGTTTGATGAAACATTTTTTTGGTTTCAGTTCCATGTATGGGGAGCCCCCCCTTAATATATATTTTTTTATTTTTTTTATAAAAATCGTAAAACGGTTCACAGAATACATCTACATACCAAGTTTCAACTGTGTAGTCCTAATAGTTTCGGAATAAAGTTGCTGTGACATACGGACGGACGGACGGACATTCAGAATTAATAAGGATAACTAATTTATTAAACTACTAACGCCCAGTCGTGATTATTTAAATACTAGCTCAACAGCTGAAACCGCAATCATTTACAGAGTAAGAAACAATATGTAAGTCACGATCCAAAAGTCACCTATACAGTCTTCGTTGTCGGTCCGTCTGTCGATCGAAGGTTGTAGTCACCTGGTCTTTGTAGGTGGCGACACTGGAGATGCCGGTCTGGCCGATCCGCCTCCAGAACTGCCAGGCGGGGTGCGTGGCGCTCGCGTAGTCATACGGCAGCGGCAGCGTCGCGTCTTCGCGGATCATCTCGAAGTGGTGCAGCTTATCTGCATAGGGAGGAGCTGTTATACCCTACCCAACATAGGATGATCTTCTTCTTCTTCTTTATACTTTATTGCACAAAATAACACATTTTACAATTGAAAGTGGACAACACATAACAAAGGCGAGCTTATCTCTATTAAGAGATTTCTCCCAGCAAACCTAGGATGGACAGGAAATAATTTAACAACAGGTAGACCCAAGTGCACAACATTAAATAAGTTAAAACAATAAACTACTTAACAATACGTACATAAATACCAGACTTATAGATATGAATATGTTAAGCAAATATACCTAAATAAAAGTACTTAAATTTAATACGGTAGAGAAAGATAGTGTTCTTTCAACCGACTTTTAAATATGTTGAGTGACGGACTGTCTCTAATAGCGTCGGGGAGTGGCAGTGTCATCTCTGACAGCTGTCAGTGTCAAAACACGCCTATGAAGTATCGTATTTTTCGAAGGTAAAATGTATAGAGACAATCAACATACTTTATTGGCAAATAAATAGTGACGTGCTACACTTATCGTAAGACAAGTTATCGATCTTGACTCGAAACATATAATAGAATATTGATGATATTGTGTAAATAAAATAGATTGCAAACAACAAGGTAAATGAAATCTACCGGAACTGATTATAAATCTACAAGACAGCTCCAGCGAGTCCGAATCAGACTTTGATGATGGTGATTTGGGCTGTGAATCGATTTAACAAGAATAAAAACATGTTACAACATCCTTTTGTTTGATTTGCTTGAAAAATTCAGAAACGTTAGTGAGAGTATCGATAATTTGTATTGAAATTATCCCCATGCCTAGTAAAGTCACATTGACAAGCTGTCAGAGATCATCCTATGTTGGATAGGGTATAGTTGGTTGGTGAGTTGATTGGTTGGTCGGTCGGTCGGGACTGCTCACCGGGTCGCACATGTCGCATGTGCACGCGCACATATTTGTCACGGTCCTCGCGCGCCACCTCGAAGTAGAAGCCCAGCATCGCCATCACCATCATGGCTGTGTGCTGTCTGTGTTGTCCACCTTGGAACAACTCCACCGAACCAAATATCTGAAGGGCAAGTTATCATAACATTTACTAGATGACTAAAATGTATCTTGGTGATGAAGTTCAAATGGGTTGCGAGTCTTCAGGAAGATTGGCTCAATAATCCACATGCGAGCCCAGAAGCGGCGTCTATAGACGATAAGTTGAAGCGGTCGCCGTGACCGAAATCGGTTGTACCACATCATCATTAAAGTTTAAAACCTATGAAAAAGAAAAGAAAGTGGGCATCCAGTGTCCCACGCACGGCGTATGCGCGCAGTCAAATGCGGAATCTTTGGTTCTCCAATTCGTGGAAACTCGAGACCGACAGTCACCTGCTTCCCGCCAACTCTTCCCGTGACGTAGTCGGGGCTGGTGTCCAGCACCAGATAATCGTGGTGTCCGTCTTTCGGCGTCACTTCCTGCAGGCGCACGCAGGTCTTCTTGCGTAGAATGTGGTTCACTTCCTGCAGCCGAGCGCGGAGGTCGTCTAAGTCGTCTGGTGTACAGGAAAAAAGTTGGCCGTAGTGCATATCTGTCTCTACCTACTCTAGAGTGCGCGCTAGACAAGTTTGCGCGCGGTGGCAAGTCCTCAATCGTCCTCAGTCCTCAAGGGAAATTAGCGTTATATGTTTCGATCACTTGCTAAAATCCTACAAAACCTCATTCCTTTATTTCATTAAAATGATTCATATTATAAAATAGATCCCGCTGACATACAGACGGACAGACATACGGACGGACAGCGGAGGCTTAGTAATAAAGTCCCGTTTGGCACCCTTCGGGCACGGAACCCTAGAAACAAAATTTTGCCGTTAAGTTGACTGTATAGTGCACAACTGTCATAAATATGGGGAAAAGAAATTTCCGGTTGCCAGACATATCGCGATTTCCCACTTTCAAAAATTAGACACCAGGGTGTCAAGTCTCTAAAGTTCCAAGCCATCGACACGCCAAGCGCCATCGATATAATACGGCTATACAATGGCTATTAGTTGCCAGCCGTGTTAGTCCACTGTTACATTCAATAGAATATCAACAGAACATCAACAGAATGGCTCTAGCAATGACACACAGACACAAACACACCCTCCACCACAGATTACTTTGCCACTTTCCTCTATAATCGATCGATCGATAGGTTTGTCTTTGGTTTTCGGCATACGTTAGAAGGAACGTATTGCTGCAGAATATCAATTTTGACAGCCACTGCCATGCCACAACCACCGTGGAGCCATTAGCACACGGGACTTCCAATTTGCCACGCCAATGCTCTTGAGAAGCCGATAGCGTCGAAGGCGGCCATTTTTGTTGCCAGACTACCGATTGTGTCATTTTCTGTATTTTTGAAGCAAGTGGTTTAACCACTGGGAGGCTGTAGCGGTGCGGGACTTGAGGCCCAGGTAGCTATAAACTTCTCTCTTTAGTTGGAGAACTTTAGTCTCGTTTGATGCCAGTGGATTTAATAAATTTTCATCTTTGTTCACCTTATATTAAATGCCTACCTACTTATCTTTGCTATACGTACATTGTGGCTGGTCGGAGATAAAGAATCTCACTACACCATCCGGCCATTTCCTGTCATTGTAGAACTCCTTTTTCCCTTTTGTGAGTGTAACAACCTTCGGCAAATCTTTCTCTGTCTTTTTCTTCCACTCGCTCGCTTCGGTCCCCTTCTTCTTACTAGGTTTGGGTTCGATTTTCTCTTCAGAAGACGCTAACCGCAATTTATTGGGTCCCTTTGACTGATATGTTTCTTCGGGACTTGAGTTCTGGTCGTATTCCGGCTTTCGCCGCTCCTGTGAGTCTGAGTTTTGGTACTTTTTGTTTGGGCGCTCGTTGGAATCATCTGCATATGTCTGTTTTTTAACAGACCTCCCCTCTTCACTGTATCCTTCTCTACTATGTTCCGGTTCGAATTGTCTAACTTTTTCCGCACTACCCTTGTATTTGTTTCGTCCGTACGTTTCTTGACTTTCGTATTTATTGTTTCCGTGCCCCTTTGGCTTTCCTTCACGCGGGCGGTCATAATCATAATCTTTGTTTGATTTCTTTTGGGTTTTCTCTTCGTCTGACCAATACTTCTTTTTGTTATTATTCTTCGGCCTGCTTTGCATTCGATCGTCATCATAGTCGTCCTTTTCTTTGAATCCTGTAGCACCGTATCTTCTACCGTCACTCTTTTTTGTATCAACACTTTCTTTTGTCACAGATTCTCCTTTAGTTTGAGTATTCGCCTCTCTTTTCTTTCTTGCTTTCTCTGTGACCTTTTCAACTTCACTAGAATTATCAGAAGTTGCTCTATAAGCGTATGCTGATTCATATATATTCCGTTTGTTCAGGTCGCTGTTTTTTGTAGACTGTCTAATCCACGGTCTATGTTGTGTGTATTTATGGACTGGTCCGAACTTCGTCGACTTGTATCTTTGGTTCCATCGGCATCTTTCATCCGTTCCTTCTTTGCAACCATATCTTAGGTATGTCGCAACTGACTCCGAAGCTTGACAGAACTCTGTGCGGTTCTGCGAAGCAGTGTATAGTATTCCTTGCGTGTACAATGCTATACTTTTTACGATGTCCAAAATTTCGTGGGCGTCGTCTGACCTCAAGATGGCGGGTTTGGTGTCGTTGCATAATTTGACTCTTGCTTTGGAGAGAACTGTTGCGCTAATTTTGTTTAGTTTGTCGACTATTTCTTGTACCTCGTCTTCGATTCCTAATTCTTTGAGATGTGCATCTACGCCTGTGGTATCATTGTTAAGTTTTTTTTCATCGTTATTATCGCTTGTTTTGTTAGCTACTTCCGGTGGCGGTGTGATGTCTGGATTGACTCGCAAACTCCTAGAAAGCAAAGAGACTCATGAGAAACTTATAAACATAAAGGGTCAGAGAGGACCATCACTGACAAGTTTCTAGCTAGTTACCGCGTAGATTTTGAAAAGCCTCGGCGAGGATCGGCCAAAAAGGAAGAAAGCGAAGGCCATAGAGTATAAATTATATATTTAGTGAAGGCCTTGGAGTCGGGAATCGACAATCAATCAATCATTCACTTATTTATTTATTTATTTGCTGGACCAGCAAATTGCTAATTCAAGGACTGATAAATCTAAAACCCCATGATGAAATTCCCCAAAAGAGTACATAGCGGGCCTTAAAGAGCCTGGACTCGAACCTGGTGCTATAACAATTCTCCTCCAGTGCCTCGCGCCGCGCGATGCCCGGGTTACTCTGGCACTATCATTTCCATTCATCCATTCGTTCAGACATTTTTAATTAATTATTCCTTCATTCAGCCACTCATTAGTCATCATTAATTCGTTCAGTCACTCATTCAGATATTCATTAATTCAGACGTTCATTCGTAATTTCGTTATTTCTTTATAGTACTCAAATGATATTCAGATAGCTTAAGATAGAAAAAAGATGTCCAAATCGAGCTTATTTCTAATAGGAGATTCCTTCCAGCAAACCATGCAGGAGACGGAGATGATAGAAAGAGGATTCATTCAATCAGACACTCATTTAACCATTCATATTACAATCACTCATTCAGCATTCGTTCATTCATTCAATCAACGATTCAATCAATTGATTCATTCATTCAACCAAAAAAATGTTGAGAAATACCCGGAAACGAACCTGGTGACTTCCGGGTTGTCATCCGGATTGGCCGCAGCCTCGCGCTTCCGCCGCGCGACGCCCGGGTATCCCTGGCACAGCTCGATCTTCTCCTGGCGGTCCCGGGTTCGACACTCGCGGCCGTACACGATGGACACCTTGCGCACGTCAAGCGGGGTTAGCCCCACGCGGTTCTGCTTGGTGTAGGGGTTCTGGGTGGGGAAGGAATTGAATGAACGAACGAAATGTTTATTTCAAGCTTGGCACACCCTAAAAAACAAAGGACAATGCATAAAAGTGGTGCATTTTTTCGCGCGGCCATCAACCAAACCTTGTTTTTCTAGTGCACAATAGTGTAACGAATATACAGCTGTCCAACGATCTTCAAGCGTGCGGGGACAGGTGAAACTGGCGATTTTTGACAGGATTATTGCACGAGGTTGCGTAGAAGTGGCGCCCCCCTGTAAACGTCACTCACACGCCAAAAGATCGATGGACGATACGAGTATAACTTAGTATGACAAGTTATAATGTATACCATAGGTATGCACAAGAAAAACAACGTTTGGTAACCCTTAATCAAACAGACATAGTTTTTTCGAGAAAAATTAAAAACAGATATGGTTTTATGGTAAGTTGGGTCCGTAGATTACGAATCTTATATTATTATTTTTATAAAATGGGGGGAAATGGGTTTTTTTCGGTGGGAAATAGTTTCCCATTATTCGTAATTGCAAGGCAAAATTTCATCAAGTGGGAAATTATTTCCCTCTATCCGGTATAGTTCAAAAGCAAACTCGCAGCAATTGACTTGTATACAGGGTGAAATAAAAAGGGGCTTACAGGGACATCATTCTAAAAAACTTTCATTATGGGACCAACTTGATCAGAGCGACTTTATTTTTCACTCCCTCATACAAGTCTGCTGTGCGCTTGGCCCGAAACGAATGAGATAAGAAAAATAAAGTTGCTCTGATCAAATCGGTTCCATACCTAGTAAAAGTTGATCAGAATGATGTCCCTAACTATATCCACTTTCGGCTTGTAACCCCCTTTTTGTTACACACTGTTACGGGTTAGTTTGCTTGTTTATCTATATTATTTTTTATCGTGTTTGAATAAAAATATAGAAAATGAAACATATTATGACTCATTTTTTTTATTTACAAAAAAAAATCTTAAATGTTTCATTTTTAATAGACTAAATACCTACTAAAGTCGGGTCAAGATAATAGGTGCACTGACATCGTGTCTGTCACGACGTATTAAGGTTGAGTTTAAATTGGCTCAGTGCACCTTTATTTTGTTCAATATGGTGGACTGAAAAATAAAGTTGCTCTGATCAGGTCTGTCCCAGATAGACAGTTGAAAATAGTTCATAATGATGTCCCTAACAACCCCCTTTCGGCTTGTAATTCGTAACCCCCATTTTGTTTCAACCTGTATACATAAATTAACTTTTTTTTGCTGCAGGTACAAACAGTGGGAAATTATTTCCCACATATTCCAACCTCAAAAAACCCACAAATATCAGTTCTACCATGTCAGTCACCACAAAAGTTGTTGAGAAATCTAGTCTTGTTTACAAGAATATTTTGTTTAGGCACTTACCAGATTTTTTTCCCCAAATACTTAGAGCAAACTTCACAAGAACCGGTTTTACCGCAAAAAAGGGTCTATTGGTGACTTTGACAGTCAGGTACGATGACAGCGCGCACTTTTTTTTGTAAGTGTTGCCATTAATAACATTTTAAATGTCATCAGGATACTTTGTTTCTAGAGATGGGCAGAGGGTTTAAACCCAACTGGGCGGAAAGGGCATAAACTGGGCAAATAGGGCAAAAACGAATTTATGCCCAAATAAATGCCCAGTTACAGGGCAGAAACCATAATTTCACAAAACTTAGAATTATCAAGACGTAATCGTTAAATAGTGATAAGGTTTACGTATTTATACCAAAATATATTATTTAGGAATAAAGTGTTGCCCAATTTTTTTTTATTGTACGATTTTATTAAATAAAACAAGTACCTATTCAAGTAATAGTGTTACTTACTGTAATTTTCTATATTTATACGTCATCTATAATCTATAATATCACTAATTCTTTATTTATTATGTGCATCGGTCATTCATACATAATGAAGCGCAAAACTGCCAATTTCTCACGCTAGGTGGCGCATCTGGGACGACACTAAAATTTGACGGAAACTATCAAATTGTATCTAGTTTTTTGTAAAAGAAGTTTTGAAACTTTTCAACAGTAACTACCTCAATGCAGTGCTTATAATTGTAATAAATTAAAATTAATTTTCTTCTTTTTAGGGAATGAAATAAAAGCTTAATTTAAAAATGTTTTTTTTTACCTTTTATTTATTTTTAACTTTTTAGTCTTTATCATGACAGGACAAAACCTTTTATCTATAATAAGAGTGTTTGTCAAGATGAATCAAATGAGCCCAAACACAATAGGATTGCGCCGTTTGGTAACAGAGTTCCCATGGCCAATTGGCCACCTTCCGGCTCCAGCATCGTACTTGTCAAGCCAAATCAAATGAGCCCAACCATAATTTCATACTTCATTATTTCTTTACATCATCCTAGCTCAAGAAAAGGAGGTTTTGCTGCTGTCAAAAGAGTCCGTGAAAGTTCGCGTTTCCGAAGCCGGGCAATGAAAACTAGAAATCGTTCCATTTTCAAGCTCATTACACACTCTGATGTGTAAATGGTTCATGTCATGACGACTACCACTCACTATGCTTGACAGTGTGGCGATACGTACGACTTAGTGACGTACGACTGGCTGAACTGGAAGCGGCGGAGAAATTATCGGCGCTGAAAAAGCAAGAGCTGGAGCTAGAAGCCGAACTCGTGAAGAAGCGACTAGCTGCTCAAGTCTCCGTGATACAAGACGACCAGAAGAGTCTTCATGGGGACCCTATTCCGCCCGCTGCCCGACGACAATAGATAGACGACTGGCTGTTGACAACGAACGACGAGAGGAAGCGGTCGCCACGGAACGAATGCGACCAAGGCAGCTACAGTTCCAGCCACAGCGAGGAAGATCACCGAATCCTGCCCGATCGAGGAGAGGTGTGGAAGAATTGGCCGAAGCCCTGCAGAAGATGACAAGACCGAGGCTGCGTTATGTCGACCTGCCATCGTTCACCAGATCGGCGAATGAGTGGCCACCCTTCAAGGCCTCCATGTGGGGCTCCACCAAGATGTACAACATCACCAACGCCGAGAACATCCAGCGATTGAGGAGCTGTCTCAAGGGAGAGGCACGAGACGCCGTGGCTGCGCTACTACACACGGCCACCGATCCGGACGTGATTATGAAGACCTTGGAGCAGTGCTTTGGTCACCCGGAGCTCATCACCGAACTTTGGATGAGCTGAAGAAGTTGCCAAAGCCCGGGACATCAGCGACGGAGTTGAACAACTTCGCCATCAAACTGCAAAACACAGTCTGCGTGCTGACATCGATTGACCGGCGTGGATACCTGAACAACCCCATGCTGACCCGAGAGGTGCTAGACAAGCTCAGCCCGCATATCCGCTCGCGCTGGTGCGACTACGCGGAACAAGAAGAGGGAACCATGGAGCCAGAGATCGTCGTCCTTTCCCGCTTTATCATGCGCGAGGCGGACAAAGCTTTACGCCACACATACGCGCCAGCTACGAGCACGACTATGGCGGTGAAGAGAGAGCTGAAGCCTACTGCGGCCCCGAAGAAGAAAGAAGAAAGAAAGAGCCCAGTATACACCGTCGTCGATGAAAAGCAGGCAGAACCATGCCCGAGCTGTGGACAAGCCCACACGCTTCCGCATTCTCATAAATTGTTAGGGAAACCGCGTTTTTCCTTTTTTTAACTCGCCCCGGCCCGTCACCGGCACCGGTTTAGTGAGTAAAAGCTCATGCACACGAGACGGTTTTTCTTGACCTCGAGGTCAGTGAACTTTCAACAGCTTTTTCGATATAAAATAAGCCATTTTTGTCTTCTTCCACCCTAATACTTCCACATTTCCACGTCTCCCGAATGCTTGAAATGGCGGATATATTAAAAATATAACTCTAAAACTACTGATTTCCGACGGTTCCCATATTTTGATATCGTCTATAAATACACTAATCTACATTTAAAAACCATCATGCATAACTGCTTATGCATCTGCGACCGCAGTCGTTCTAAGTCTCCGTTTAATTTACCTCACTCGAATGATGTAAAGTATTATTAGTATTACGGGTGTAAGTAGCTATTTCACCCTCGAACTATATTCACCCTCGCTCGCTTCGCTCGCTCTGGCGTCTAAATATCTCGGGTAGACTCGATCCTTAGCGCCCTTTGCGAGCTGCGCTCGCACGGGCTCCAAATTGGACCTTCGTCCGAAATAGCTCTCTTTCAACAGTTACATAGGACAATAAAAACAGAAAACTTGTACAAAGGCGAGCTTATCTCTAATAAGAGATCTCTTCCAGCAAACCAAATAGGGAACCATCGACAATATAGACACGTACGACATACGATCATAAATTAAAACTATCGTAAATAGGAATGGATGTCCGACGATGAACGAATTTTAGGATCGATTGAAAACAAATGGTTGTTTTAGAAACCAAGTACCTACTTATAGCGCGAATTAAAGTTTTACTTTACATTAAAACAACTCTAGAAATAATTTTATCAAAGCATTAAGTAACAATTTGTGATAATTAGCAAATAAAGTAAATGCCCTGTGATCGGGCGTTTATTGGGCATAAACGGACGTTTATTGGGCGTTTATTCAATACGTCCGTAAATGTCCGGGCAAAAACCCATCACTATTTGTTTCTGATGTTAGTATTGATCAGAGTTACCAGTAAAAAAATAAAAATATTTTTTGTGATTTGCTCTAAGTGGGAAATAATTTCCCAATGTTTTATTAAGGGTTAAGGCCGCGCGAAAAAATTGGCAATTTTCTCCATACAAAATTATGCATTGGGGTAATGCTTTGAATAAGTACGCACGAATTTAGGGGGGTAGAGGGGAGGAAGGGCTAGGGGGTGTGTAGGGGACATCCCCCCTCAAGTTTCAGATTTAGGAAACCAGGGGCTTTTTTGTTAAGTTTTTTTAAACAAATGAGGTTAGTTTTCTAACTGAAAATGCTGAAAGCGGTTATTTAAGACTAGCCCAAAACTCCTTTAGACCTAAATAAGATTAAACTGGACAATTTGGACATCATACATTTTTTTTCCTTACGGTGCGGCAGAAGACAAACAAACGCTCGAAGCCTACCTTGAAGATTATAGTCCTGTGTCCGTTTTTGCTATACTCTCGTTCGCCAAAGTGCATGACACTGTCAAAGTCGTAGGGCAGATTGCGCAGCTCGGCCGGCAGTGATAGATCCTTTATAAATAACTCCTCCGCTCCTAGGGACAAAGACGGCAAAAAATATCATAAATGTTCTAACTCTGAACATTTTTTTTGGTGTTTCTGTAGTTTTGGCTGGAATAAAGGTTTTTGTATTTGTTTGTATGAGTGACCATCAAGATTTTAAAATAGTCGTCAGAATAAGCAGACTGGGACTGTGACTGGGATTGGCACACGCACCGGTGACATCTGTGCGACCGGCGGCCACGGTCTGCTCGAAGAGAAAGCATCAGGGACAGGTGCAGGGACAGGGACAGGGACCAGGGACAATGAGAGAAACAGGCACGGGTCAGACGAGGACAAACGAGGATAGGGACTGGGACTGAGACTAGTATTGTTGGGTCTGGGACAGGGGCAGGGACGGGGACAGGGAAAGGGTCATGGACGGGGACGGGTATAGGGCATGGAATACCGGAATGAATTTCGTACCGGTATCGATACCGGTATGAAAATTTCAAATACCGGTATACCGAAATTTCGGAAATTTTTTGGTATTTTTTTATATGCTGCTTAAATAAATCCAAGAACGATTAGTAAATCATTAAAGCAGGTTTCTACGCTAAGGCAAACACTCGAGCTAAGTATTTACGATAATAATAATAATAAATCTTTATTTCAGGTCACAAGACTCGTAGCATGGTTCATGATATGGGCCAAATCTATAAATACTTTAAAGCTAGAGATACATATTTTATGAACCTAACCTAACTTAGCCTAGCTAGGGATTTCTTTCTTGTCTGTTTCGCCTCCCAATAGCGTCGGTAAACGATGCCGTCCGGCCAGTAGTCCTTGCCAGAAACATCTTTAGCTCCACCGGCATCCGAAGTTTGAACGACAGGAAGTCCTTTGGTCTTTCTGACTCTAAAGGACTTCGGCGTCACAGTCTTCTGGCTGCACGGCGGCGGAACCTGGACTGTTTTAGTACTTTCCTGGATGTGACGCTCAATGTCTTGCTCAACTAGGTCGTCGCTGAGTTATGGGGCATCATCGCGGGCGTTGCTCCGAAGCGTCTGTTTATGCCAGTGTCATAATTGCAACTGACTGATATTTATCAATTATTTTACTAGGTGTAATGTAACAAGGTACACAGCGAGCATTCATGCAATATTGCATGCACTTTCCCCGTAACACTACGTACTGACTGCTTGAATATTCGCTGTGTATCATTTTACATTACACCCCGTAACGTTGGTCAGTTTCCACCTTTAGACGAACAACTGAAAGTGTCTTATCACACTAGCAAATTGCGAGCGAGTTGAAAGCGGGGCGAGTGCGCAGCGAAATCGTCGCGAAGACGCGGTGGTTTCGTATCGATCGCCGCGGGTTCGCAGAATGGAGTCCGATGGATACATTGCAAACCTGTCTCCATGCTTGTTTTTAGGGTTCCGATCCTTAAAAGGAAAAAAAGGAAACCCTTATAGGATCACTTTGTTGTCCGTCTGTCCGTATGTCAAGACCTTTATATCGAGAACACATCGACGTATCAAGCTGAAATTTAGATCAATTTCTCAAGTCTGTGATCGCATAAAACTGTGAAAAAATCTAACTTCTAGGTCAAAGCAATCGAACGCTACGATCGTTTATGCTCTAAAAATTATGGATTTTCATAGTAATCGCAATGGACCCAAAACCTATAACCTCCTGTTGTCCTACAATAATGAAATTTGCAAAGGCTATTTTTTACATGGATGACATCATACTTTAGTTTTTTATGTGGAAACCTAATTACACCAGTTACTCTCTCCAAGTGTGGTCGGAACCCTTGGTCCACGAGTCCTACTCGCATTTTACCGTTTATTGAAGTAAAACTTCTTAGGGCACGGGGGTAAAATTTATTTAACCTCTCAACTGTGGGTTATTCATATATTTGCTTTTCAATTGCTACTAGCCGGGTGCTATCACGAGTGGCTAAGAAATGTAACGGAAATTCGAAACGGTGACGTCAGGGTCGGCTGAAGACTTTTAAAACCGCAACTATTTTCAATACGGTTTTTAACTAATCAGATAAGATAATAATACATTCGTACAATAAAGAATGTTAATTAGTGAGAGAAAAACCTGATGAAACGTTAACAAATAAAAATTATTTTAAGCATTCTTCCACGAGTTCTTGATTTCCGGTATGGCCAAGATGGCGCCGCCGCCACCGCCGCCGCTGGCTGGGACAAACAAAACCAACTAGCATGACTCAAACTACTTCGTTCAACCTCTTTGTTGGAACCGGAACTTATGTTTGACAGCTGTGCGATGCGATCCATACAGTTTGTAAGAAAAGAGTTTCATCAATGTCACACGGGTCGATATGGATTTCTAAAACAAGCAAAGCAATGCATACATTTGAGCGAGACGGCTTAAAGACGTGACGTCAGATGGTATATAATCTGAGCGAGATGCAAATAGTAGTGACAGGTAGTGACACTATTGAATGAGTTAAGTATTATCACCACGAGCGCGACAAATTGTATATAAGGAATGGTGGGAAATAAATGACATGACGTATTAAAAGTAAGTACAAGTATAAAATAATTTCAAATAATCGGACGTCTGAAACTTAAAAGTAACTTGAAGCAGAGATTGGATCTCAAAATTGGAAATTTAAATCTCTTTTAGTATAGGTAGGTATAGGTGTATAGTATAGGTACCACTTAATGATCTAGCTACAGAAGTTTTACTTTTAACACGTGTACGGTGCTACACGCGTATTTTTTTTTTTAATATGATCACTGTACTCCTTTTTTGTTTGATCCCATATAACGGGACGATTTTGAATTTCCGTAATAAACAACTCTATATAAATTTTTATCACTAACATTTTGTCTCACACTCGTGTCATTGACTACCGAGTGTACAAAATGGCGTCGACAATGTGGTCACCGGGAGCTAACTTGCTGCGAACTCGCGGCGATCTCGCTGCGCACCCGCGGCGAGTTCGCCGCGCACCCGCGGCGAGTTCGCCGCGCACACGTTGCGAACTCGCTGCGAAGTGGCCCCGCCCTGAACTCGCTCTAAAATCGCTACTGTGTTAAGGCTCAAAGCACTATCATTAAACAACACCTAGATACTTCAGGGTGTAATAGAAGGGTGAAGTCATATTTTAGGGGGTTCTTAGGGAGACCGTTCTGAGCAACTTTTACTTAAACCTATTAAACCGATTTTATCAGAGCAATTTTATTTTTCATTGTTCCATACGTTTCGGTCCGGGCGGTCAGCTGATTTGTAAGAAGTGAAAATTAATGTTACGCTGATCAAATCGGTTTCATAGTGAAGGTTGCTCAGAATGATGTCCCTAACAACCCCCTAAAATATGACTACACCTTTCTGTTACAACCTGCATGCAGTGTTTTGCGTAGTTTATGATGATTTTTTCGATAATCATGATTCGTCCCATATGAAAACTCATCTGAAGTACGAACAACACTGTGAACCACAGAAATCGAGCGTTCTGCATAGTCTTTAAACAATCTTGGAAAAATAGATCACTTTTTACGAAATACCGAAATAACGGTATTCAATCCTCAAATACTGGTATGAAAATACCGAACAAAATGGCCGGTTTACCGATATTTCGGTATACCGGAATACCGGTATCCATGCCCTAGACGGGTACCAGGGGGCCTACCGGCTATTGGCTGTCGTCATCGACTTCGTGTTCGTCTTGCCGTATTGTCATAATGATAAAGTTCATTCTTGCGCGTTTTAACACGAAGCCGATGACGACAGACAATAGCCGGTAGCCCCCCTAGGACAGGGACCAGCCCCCCTACCGCGCAACCGGTGTCGGCATCGGCATCGTGTTTAAACGCGCAAGAATGAACTTTATCATTATGACAATACGGCAAGACGACAGACAGACAATAGCCAGTAGGCCCCCTGGGTCATGGACCAGGAACAGGGACAGGGACAGGGACAGGGACAGGGACAGGGACACTCACCGGCGGCCACGTTCTGCGGCTGCACGTCTATGTATAGGTCGCGCGACATGCGGTTGTGCTCGAAGGGGAAGCCCAACGCCCGCATCACGGCCAGCTCGAGGTGCGGGGAGCGGAGGCAGTCGTAGCCGAGGTCGACGTACTGTTGACAGACGAACAAGACAAGGAGATTGTTTATGAGGAGGCTATAGCTTCTCGACCTGCGGCCCAGCTTTCGGAGCCTCAAGCAAGAACGGAGAAGAGTTGACAGCGCGAAAAAGTGTTCGAGTTCAGATGAAATTAACCTTAAGAAATTGTTTGTACAGTACTACATGGATGTTTTGGCACGTGGCCGGAACTATCCCAATCAATCCAATCATACAATCGATCAATGTTGCAGTGGTGCACCCCTGTCAGTGTCATCTAAGTGCCAAAACATCCATGTAGCGCATGTAGCACTATAAGTACCTCAGATAAGTACCTAGGAACTTCTGACATTTCAATTCGAATACTTTTTCGATATGTAATTTTTCCTGCTACCTACAGGGTTTACAAAGAGAGAGAGAGAGAGAGAGAGAGAGAGAGAGAGAGATAGAGAGAGCGCGCGAGCTTTTGTCGCCTTTGCGATTAATATTTATGATGAATAAGGAGATGTTATCGGTTGGATCGCATAAGGAAACACGTGGGCCAAACAAAGACCAAAAATAGTCAGAAAATAACTACTTCAGCAGGTTCTAAGAAAAGTTTCATCGGAATCGGTTCAGACTCACGTGCGGCTCGATCAACGAGTGCGCTCTCTTGCCGAGGCTGCAGTGTTTCCTGGCGTCACGGTTTTGGAACACCATCACATGTTGGTTCCCCTCAGGACTGACCTTTAAATACAATACGGTAGGTTCAACGATCTTTGGGCACGTGCTGACACGTGGAAGTATAGTCCAAGAGGATGATGGAGGATGATGGTCCATGGAGGGTGATTTGGCTGGTTTTGAAATCTAGCGACATTGTCAAAACGGTTTGTTCACGAGATCTGTGAAATACGTGGTGGCGTCATAATTAAGGCTGTCTTTTTAACTCAAAATTAACTTTAAAATACAACGGCTACGATACAAGAAATTTTATTTTTCACTTCTCCAAAATAAAGTTGCTCTAATCAAATCGGTTTCGTATTAAAAGATGTTCAGAATGATGTCCCTAACAACCCTCTAACTACAATATGACTACACCTTTCTGTCACACCCTGTATAATGTGGGACTCACCAGCACAGGCGAGAACTTGAGACAAGTGGACGTCGCGAAGAGCGAGAGCGTTGTCATGATGGCGAGCGTTTGTTCGCGGTCTGCGGCGAATCGGATGATGAAATATAGTACACTACAGAGCCGTCAACGAAGCTGTTCAGGTGGAAAAAATTGGTACTACGGACTTGTCATCCGCCATCAAAGAGAATACACGTAGAATTTAACCTAACGTGAAATATCATGAAACGATAAAATCTCTTAAGGCAAACACTGCGGTAGCTTAGGTGAAGACTAAAGGGGGCGAGCGCAGCGAAGCCCCCGAATAGTCTTCGTGTTCGTTTGACATGTATAACACAAAAAACATCACGTAGTGCTGAATAAAAATGATTTTAAAAAGACATGTTTTCATTAAAAACCGCCACATCATGATGTGCCCAGTAATTGCTTGGGCATATCATGAAATGGCGGGGCACATGACGGCACATCATGATGTGCCCGATTCTACGATCGGCCGCCGAATATGTACTATGTCAACTATCAACTGAACAGCTAAGTTGGTGGCACTGCACACTTGTCCAATGATCTTTTGGCGTGCGGCGACAGATGAAACTGATGATTTTTACAGGATCATAGCCTAAGTTTGCGTACAAGTGGCGCCCCCCTGAAAACGTCGCTCATACGCCAAAAGATTGTTGGACGAGTATACAGCTTTCCAATGATCTATTTTGACTTGCGTTGACAGGTGAAGCTGTCATTTTTTGACAGGTTCGTTGCATTCGATTGCGTTTTGCTTCGTCTTGGATGAGAATGCGCGCGGCAAGAAGCGGAAGCTAATTTGACAGGTAGCCATTAAGTCGTTCTATGATGCCAGTAAAAATGCTGGCAGTACCATAGAACGACTCGCACGCTACCGTCACGCCACCCTTCAGGTGCATTCTAATCCAAGATGCACTGTACTACCCGTGCGAGCTCGCTTGAGTTGAGTGTAGCTAAATTGTCAACCGAAATGAAAATTTCCTTCATTTCTGTTCTTTTTTTTCATTTCAGTTCCTTCGATGTACAACTGTTTCATTTCGGTGTAGAATCTATTAACTTCGGTGACTTTTTTAATTTCGGTGTAATTATTTTTTAATAGATATTATGTTGTTCAAGTATGACAATAATATCTACGTTATTGAGGATCAGAACATCAGAACAGAATATGACTTTCAAAACCGGAAAACACAGTAAGATAAAAAAGTCAACCGAAATAAGTTTTTTTATTTTATTCGTATCTTCCTTCTTCCTCCCTTCTTCAACACAGGGTATCCCACAGTGTGGGGCCCGGGGTATGCGCGAGTCATGTAGAATTCGTTTCATCAAATAGTTCCTTTGTCAAAGTCTTTATTATCAAAAGATTAAGTACGAAAATGCTTTGATCCAAAGGAACTATTCGGTGAAACGCAGTCTACCCAAATAAAAGCAATGTAGACACATACAGTTTGTCTATAAAGTTGTGACATTAAATAATGGCAACATTTGCAGACCACTGCGTGTTTCCTTGACATATTTGGCTTGTCAATCAAAATACGCAGTGGTGCCCTAATATGTCACATATGTTGCCATTAATAATGTCACGACTTTATATACAAACTGTACGTTGCTTCGGACCCACACTAGGATATGTACTTAAGACGGCGCCCTAGGCAAAAACAGCCTTTAGCAAAACACAAATTGCTCGGAATGACGAGTATTATTGCTGTAGGTACGTATTTTCACTAGCTTAGCGAGTGTCGGCGCCGGCGTGACTTCGCTTTCCCAAAACGTTATTTCATTAATTTTGCTCGATAGAAAAGTCTCCTGAAGTTGCGTGAAAATCTGTCTGTCACGATGTTTTATTTTACAATTTCGCACCGCATCTGAATTTGTGTTCTTGTTATTTATCTAATCATTATAAAAATGGCACAGTATGTTCCTCAGTTAGACTTACTTAGCTTGGCTTTAACATTTTTAGGGTTCCGTACTCGAAGGGTGCCAAACGGGACCGTATTACTGAGACTTCGCTGTCCGTCCGTCTGTCTGTCTGTATTTATTTTCCTCTAAAAATAAGTTATGGATGAAATTCTAAGTTCCGATTGCCTAGGGCCCGCTCTTAATATCGTATGTGTATGTAAATGTATGTCACTTACCAAAGTGGTCCGGGTTCACGTAGAACGGGATCGTCGCGTTGGGCCAGAACACATAAGTGCTCGGCTTAATAACTAGATTGTCAAGATATTTAGTATTTTACAATAATTTTATGCAAGTGACTTAGTTTAAAAGAAGTTTAAAAACTAAACAAGTACCCTTTTGAACTGAAGGTCTATCGTTTAGCCGAGGAATTTGACATTTCCCATCGACTTTGGGCTGATTTAATTAGCTGACCATAATTTGGGAAATGATAGTACCCATCAATATGAAGAATTTTCCCCAAGGAATATTATGGTCGCAAACGAAAAAAAATTTTGGGTCTCCCATAGTAACTTGAAATCAGCTGATCGGGGCAATGTACTGGGAAACGAAAATGTTTTTTCATTTGTGACCATATGTTTCATAGGGAAAGTTATTCACAATTATGGGTAATATCATTCCTCAAAATATGGTCAGCTAATTTAATTTCACCCTGTATATCATTTGTCTAAGGGGTCATTTTCAACCTGAGTTTTCAACAACCAGATAAACGGTTATCTGCATAGATATTAAAGAAAGGAGGATGCAAACTCTATGGTTATCTGGGTGTTGAAATAGATCGGGGTGACCCCAAAGTCAATGGTTTTACAAGTAAGATTTCCAGGGTTCCGTCTACCACGTACCAGCTCCTTCATCAGTTGATGTTTATGAGAATAAATATATGTATAGGACTTGTTACGACGAATCTAATGAGCTTAAACTCGATGGGTGTACATGTAAACATCCAAGAGTTCCCTCTGAAGATGCCGCCTTCGAGCTTCATCATCAGACCAGCTCGATGGTACCATATTGTTGTATTTTCATCTGAATTGCATACAAACGAGCACTTGGCGCAATTTTCATAACTAGATTTTGCTCGATGTTATTTTTAGGGTTCCGTACCCGAAGAGTGCCAAACGGGACCCTATTACTGAGACTTCGCTGTCCGTCCGTCCGTCCGTCTGTCTGTCACCAGGCTGTATCTCATGAACCGTGGTAGCTAGACAATTGAAATTTTCACAGCTGATGTATTTCTGTTGCCGCTATAACAAATACTAAAAATCAAAAGAAATTTAATATAAAGGGTTAACGGTTTTAACAACAACAACTAACGGTTTTTTTTTTGGCGTTTTTTATAGATAATGGTACGGAACCCTTCGCGCGCGAGTCCGACTCGCACTTGGCCGGTTATTAAGTTACAAGACGACCTAATAAAAGGGTGTTAAAAATGGACAGGTACTTACCATCTAGGTCAATCAAATGATCGAAAACGGACACAGACGATCGGAAAAATATACTTAATATTAACAAAATACACACACCCGCCATTTTAGCCCTCGACCAGCCGAAACGTAAATCTTATCTTAACTTGAATTATATTTTACGACCGAAATTGAATTTACTGGGGCGAATAAAAACACAATGAAATTGGATTTTATTTCACAAATATCGCATGCAACCTAATTTAGGGTAACATATTGAATTAAAATTAAATAAAAAGTTTTGCACGTGTTTAATTTAATTTAGTAAAGATTCCAGATTCATCTCAGACGCTTGTAAGGGTACCGTGACCGAGGGGTGCCAAACGGGACCATATTACAAAGCCTACGCTGTCCGTCCGTCCGTCTGTCCGTCAGCGGGTCCTAGAGCACGAAGCGTAATAGCTAGAAAGTTGAATTTTTCACAGAATGTGTATATCTGTTGCCGCAACAACAACAAATACTGAAATACGAAAGATATTACATATTAAAGGGGGTCCCCATGCAAGAGACGTGTTTTTATACATAGATAGATAAAATAGGAAAATTGAAACAAAAAGTAAACTTTAGAAAAAACCGACTTCCACAAACCCTATTTGATTACAAACTGTAACCCCTTATCCCCCCCCCCCCCTTGGGGAATTAATTTTGTCAAATCCCATCTCAGTGCTACCCCACGCTACTAAGGAACCTCTGTACAAAGTTTCATGGCTCTAGGTCCACCGGTTTAGGCTATGCGTTGCCTGCCCGTCAGCCACGCATTGTATTTGTACCTAGTATTGAGCAGTTCTGGTGGCCATATGCGGTCTTCATCAGCAGTTCCGCATCACAATATTATGCTTACCGTGAGTAAATGCACGAGTTATTACTAAAAACACAAAAATCACTATAGGTCTGCCAATAATATTTGAAGAGTTCCCTCGATTTCTCCAGGATCCCATGATCAGACCCTAACCTGGTGTCAATGGGACCAATGGGAAGGTAAACCCTTTCAAACAAAAAAATAATTTTTCAAATCGGTCCATCCGTCTAGGCGCTATCGGGACACATACATAGAAAAACAAAACATCCGGACGAATTGTAAACCTCCTCCTTTGGGAAGTCGGTTAAAAATACATTCAACAACACGTTGACGGGCAGTACGCCATTAGGCGACGAGGCAAAAGTTGAAGGCGTAGGTACTGACGTAGTGGGTATAATAAATGAAAAAAAATGAAAAAAATGAAAAAAATATTTATTTATCAATACGAAAAACATACAATGAGTTGCCGGTGACTCCCACACTAGGCAAGCCTGTGTACTACAAAGACAGTACGCCTGTCGGCAGTACGGCTACAGGATGTACTACAATACCCACTACGTCAGAACGCCTTCAGGCGTAAACGGCTACAGGCGTACTGTCTGCTGTACAATAGGCTTGTGTCCAAGGTAATCCAAGGTAAATCTAGGAACAAGTCTTAAGTTGAAGCATTATGTACAAAATGGCTTGACATTCTCAGAATTGTATATTTCCAGCAGATATATTTTATAAAGTCAATTTTGTGCATTTGATGGCACTTTTACATGACGTCATTCTGTTGTTATTTCATAGAACTCAGGAACAAAAGTTCCGTTTTGACAGTTCATAAAAAGTATCTATTTTGACTTGACAGGCCACAAGCCTTGCCTAAATGACAGTACGCCTATAGGCAATGGATGGGTGTCACTGTCATGGCGCAATAAACAGAGGAGGCATTACTGCCCCTCAAATACTCTATAGTATGCAATTGTATAAACGATTTTTATTATAGTAATTTATGCCCACTTGTTGACCATATCATGTTATTAAATACAATTCATAGGTATAAACTGGAACAACTTAACGGTGGAAAATACATGGCTAAGTTAATTATTTTTTTATAATATGAAATAATAAAAAAAATACATTGTAAAGGAGTTTAAAATATACAAATAGAGCGATCAGTATATACAACAACAACATACACTGCCTGCGATTTGGGAGGCGACACGAACTATACTAACTAAACTAATTAAAATGGTGTGTTGAAAATGGAATCTGTCGCAGCCGCGCAAGAGCTGTCGAATTTGAAGTTGTCAGTTTGGTGCCTTTAGTTCCTTTAGTTAAGTGTTTTTGACACCTCCCAAATAGCCCTAAATACCAAAATTATAAACTTTTTTTTTTTTTACACATAAACGAAAAAAGATCTTTTATGGCGTGCCGTGCCGTGCCGTGCCGTGCCGTGGACGTGCTGGGGGTTATTTTGACACTGACACTTCACAACTTGACGTCTTGGATTCACTTTATATGCAGTTTGTGAAGGACGGGATTCGAAGCGTGTGTGGTGGTATGTTTATTGTTCAATCGACATGCACTTGGAAGTCGGCATCTTGACTGGGCACTTGAATGTCGGCATCTTGACTGGGCACTTGGAAGTCGGCATCTTGACTGGGCACTTGCAAGTCAGCATCTTGACTGGGCACTTGCAAGTCAGCATCTTGACTGGGCATTTGCAAGTCAGCATCTCGACTGGGCACTTGGAAGTCGGCATCTTGACTGGGCACTTGGAAGTCGGCATCTTGACTGGGCACTTGGAAGTCGGCACTTTGACTGGGCAGCGGTAGACCTTTTTCTGTGAAGAGACAGCGGAACTGATTTTAGAGGCGTTAAAATACAAACAACTAAGAAACGAGTTTTCGTCAATACAGTAAATATGATTTTCAACACGCCTGCTCGTAAACTGGTTCTTTGTAGCAAGGCATATAAAATAGGGCTACAATAGCGCATTTTGCAACCTAGTGCTTTTACTTTGCATTTTTTTTCAATCTCAGGTGCGAGTTTTTTATGCCTACAGACAATGCATATTTTTGTGAATAATTTAGCACCGAGTATAATATTATTATGAAACAATCATCTTTTTAACATAATTTCATCAAAGTATATTTTTTTCGCTACATTTAACCCATAATTTGCATATTTAAAGCCTTATTTTTATAGGCTGTTTGGCGGTGTTGCCTGTGCCTTTATCAACAACTGCGCGAGCCAGCTCGTGAAAAAAGAAGAAAGCGCGCCAATTTGCACAAATCTTTGGTAGCGTTTTTATTGATAAGATTTATTGTTAAAAATGTCGACAACAACAAGTAGTGAAGAAGAGCAAATAGTTTTAACCCCGTCAGAAATACTCAGCGAATCACGAAAAGCGACTGATAACCTGTTACCACCAAAATCCAGGGAAAGATACCTAGCGGCCTACGAAACTTTCATACAGTGGAAAATCAGCAAAAATGCCCAGTCATTTTCAGAGAACGTATTCCTGGCTTACTTCAATGAACTGGCAAATAAATATAAGCCCAGCACGCTGTGGTCTTTTTATTCCGTGTTAAAAAGCACCCTCGAGATTAATAATAATATTGATATCAAAAACTACTGCAAACTGGTAGCATTTCTAAAGCGACGCTCGGACGGATATTCTTGTCGGAAATCTAAAGTATTGTCACCAAACGACGTTGAAAAGTTTCTAAAAGAAGCTCCGGACAGTCAGTATCTGGCAACAAAGGTCAGCTGAACTTTATAAATCTAATGTAAGTATCATCTATACATAATATAATCAAAATACGATAATGTAGCTATGTTCTTATCTTAACTATTTTTAACCGACTTCCCAAAGGAGTTTTTTTTTTTTTTTAATGTATGTGCCTCGATAGCGCCTAAACGGATGGACCGATTTGGAAAATTATTTTTTTGTTTGAAAGGGTTTACCTTCCCATATTTCTTTTTTATTTTGTGAAAATTACAACCACTACAAATTCAGTTGCTAATTTTGGCGTTAGGCGCCTTAAAAGCGCGTGAAGGTATCAAGTTATTATTACTACCAAATTAGGCACTGTTATGTCACAAACTCAGCACTGGGATTCGAACCCGCGCCTCCTGTGTGTCAGGCGTGTGGCCAAATGACAACGGACGTTTAAAAAACTACACTCACCCTCGTCATGAATAGGCTGCCATTGTAAGATCTGTTCAACTTCTTTCAAGGGCACGTTGAATTTTTTAAGTTTCTTCAGTAGCTTAGTCACCTACAAATAAACATAAACATGTAAGTAAAAAAAGCACTTTCATTGCTTCTGGCCCCACACTAGGATACCCTGTGTCGCGGGAACCAGAAGCTGCGACATCACAACACAAACATGTAAACATCCAAGACCTGGGGGTTGGTTTTTTTCCTTCAGCTTGGATTCAAACCCGGGATCGTCCGTGAACGGAAGCAGTCAGGACAGTCATCTGCCTTGAGACATGCCACCATCGGATGAAATAGTAACAACAGAATAAACTACCACTGGTCACCCGCCTGTGTTCAGCGGGCGTCCCACCTCATCTCTTCTTACCTGTGTTCACACTTACACCTGTCAAGGATTCAGTGACCACATGAAGTAATTTTAAGAATATTTGTATAATACTTGTTTTGAATAATAAAAAAAAAACTACTCTAGGCCACTCTTGGCTCACTGCCTGCGACACTCTCGGTCTGTCTCGGGTCTCGGCCCACTCCCAGCCAGTCTCGACACACTCCCGGCCACTTTCGGCCCACTCTCGGACTATCTCGGCCACTTTCGGCCCACTCCCGTACTGTCTCGGCCAACTCCTGGCCAATCTCGGTAACGTCACGGAGCTAAGTCGTAACGTCACTGATTACCTCCCGTGGCTAGGCCCTCCCCGCAGCTATGGTAGCTGCCGACTGCGTGCGACTTACCTCCTTGCGGCGCCCTCTCAGCTTGATCTTGGAAGAAGAACCTCCTCCTCCTCCTCTTTGAACCCGCGCTAGATGCAAGTCGGCATCTTGACTGGGCACTAGAAAGTCGGCATCTTGACTGTGCAGCGGTAGCGCTTTTCCTGTAGCGAGACAGCGGGACTGATTTTAGAGGCTTTAAAATACAAACAACTAAGCAACGAGTTTTGTCATACAGTATATTGAATTGTCAATTTTGACAGTAAGCATTTCAAATTTCATCAGTGTTATAGGAGTTTGCGCGATTTGGGGAAAGGCATGGGGCATGCATGGCCTCTGAAATACACTATTTAGGGTGTCGCACCCGAAATAATTGAAACAAAAAGTAAACTTTAGAAAAAACCGACTTCCACAAACCCTATTTGATTAGATTGAGTTTAATACAAACTGTAACCCCTTATCCCCCCCCCCTTGGGGAATTAATTTTGTCAAATTCCATCTCAATGCTACCCCACGCTACTAAGGAACCTTTGTACAAAGTTTCATGGCTCTAGGTCCACCGGTTTAGGCTATGCGTTGCCTGCCCGTCAGCCACGCATTGTATTTGTACCTAGTATGGAGCAGTTCTGGTGGTTATATGTGGTCTTCATCAGCAGTTCCGCATCACAATATTATGCTTACCGTGAGTAAATGCACGAGTTATTACTAAAAACAGAAAAATCACTATAGGTCTGCTAATAATATTTGAAGAGTTCCCTCGATTTCTCCAGGATCCCATCATTAGATCCTGACCTGGTGTCAATGGGACCAATGGGAAGGTAAACCTTTTCAAACATTATTTTTTTCCAAATCGGTTCATCCGTCTAGGCGCTACGGGGCACATACATAAACGCACGTTGGCTGGACGGTGGGACTCGCCGCTGCTGGCGCACTGGGTGAGGCAACATGCGAGTGGATAGCCTAGGTGCTGGTCCTTCTTCCCCTGCTGTGCTAGTGTATGTGAGCTTGAGTGGTGTGTATGTGTGTGTGAATATTTTGTGAGAGTGAAAATATTTTCTAATTGTTAATTTTTGACATTTTTATTTTGTAATGTATTTATTTGAATTTTCTTTTGATTTTATTGTTGACATGTTGAAACTGTAATTTATTCTATGGTCTTTTATGCCTGCAATAAACGATTAATAATAATAATAAAACATCCGGACGAATAGGCTTGTGGCCAAGGTAATCCAATGAATCTAGAAACAAGTCTTAAGTCTCAGAATTGTATATTTCCAGCAGATATATTTTATAAAGTCAATTTTGTGCAAAAAAAGACAGCATTTGATGGCACTTTTACATGACGTCATTCTGTTGTTATTTCATAGAACTCAGGAACAAACGTTTCGTTTTGACAGTTCATAAAAAGTATCTATTTTGACTTGACAGGCCACAAGCCTATTGTAAACCTCCTCCTTTGGAAAGTCGTTTAAAAAAAGGGACCCATATAGGATCACTTCGTTGTCCGTCTGTCATGTCATAAACGTTTTCTTTAAAAGCGCGTGAAGGAATCAAGTTAAAATTATAGGTACTGTTATGTCACAAACTCAGCACAGGGATTCGAACCAGCGCCTCCTGTGTGTCGGGCGTGTGGTCAAATGACAACGGACGTTTAAAAAACTACACTCACCCTCGTCATGAATAGGCTGCCATTGGATCTGTTCAACTTCTTGCAAGGGCACGTTGTTTTTTTTAAGTTTCTTCGTAAGCTCAGTCACCTACAAATAAACATAAACATGCATATTTATTAATACTTATATTACTTATACCTATTATACTTTATTGCACAAAATAACACATTTTACAATTGAAAGTGGAAAACACATGACAAAGGCGAGCTTATCTCTATTAAGAGATTTCTTCCAGCAAACCTAGGATGGACAGGAAATAATTTAACAACAGGTAGACCCATGTGCACAACATTAAATAAGTTAAAAGTAATAAGTTACTTGTGTGTATTATAATATTATATACCTTCTGCATCTACATACGTAGTCATAATTCATAATTTCTTTATTGCACACAATTAATTGCAATGACAAAAAGTAAATAAATACAGTGTACAAAGGCGAGCTTATCTCTAAAAAGAGATCTCTTCCAGCAAACCAAGTTCCGATGAGAGAGTTTGATATATCAGCAAGGGTAGACCTTTGTGTACAACAATATACCTACGAGTACAAAGCTAGAATATACTTACATCCAAATACATCCTAAAATTAACTACCAAAATATTAAAGATATAATACTATTAATAAACTAATATAATATATAAATAAATTTTTACATACACATACATACGTAGTCAGTATTTTATCATGCTTGTTTAAGGTGTAAATGAATTAACGCAAAATGAGAAACTAATACTTTGTAGGTACATCATTTTGAGCAACTTTAATTATGAAACCGATTTGATCAGAGCAACTTTATTTTTCACTTCCCAGTACATTTTCGCCTGAGTGGATCAGCTGATACCCTGTGTGACCTGTGCCGCGGGAACCAGAGACTGCGACATCACAAACATGTAAACATCCAAGCCCAAGGCCTGGGGGGTTGTTTTTCTTCCTTCAGCTTGGATTGGAACCCAGGACAGTCATCTGCCTTGAGACATGCCTATATACAGGGTGTAACAGAAAGGGGTGTACAAGCCGAAAGAGGATTGTTAGGGACATCATTCTGAATAACTTTCACTATGGGACCGACTTGATCAGAGCAACTTTATTTTTCACTCCACCATACAGATCAGATGAGTGCTAGGCCCGAAATGTACTGAGTTAATAAAAATAAAGTTGCTCTGATCAAGCCGGTCCCATAGTGAAAGTTGTTCAGAATGATGTCCCTAACAACCCTCTTTCGGCTTGTACACCCCTTTCTGTTACACCATGTATATGCATAATAAATAAATAAATAAATAAATAAAATGCCACCATCGGATGAAATAGTAACAACAGAATAAAGTACCACTGGTCACCCGCCTGTGTTCAGCGGGCGTCGCACCTCATCTCTTCCTACCAACTCTAGGCCGCCCTTGGCTCACTCCCGGCGACACTCTGCCAATTTCGGCCCACTCCCGGACTCTCTCGGCCCACTCCCGGATTGTCTCGGAAAGTTTCGGCCCACTACCGGCCACTTCCGGGCCACTCTCGGTCTGTCTCGGCTAACTCCCGGCCAATCTCGGTAACGTCACGGAGGTACAGTACGGAGCGTTTGATTTTGGCACGTCGGGTCTCGTCTCGCTCTCTCTCTCTCTCTCTCTCTCTCTCTCTCTCTCTCTCTCTCTCTCTCTCTCCCGCCAATTGAAACGCCGAGTATCATACTCGGGGCCAAATCAAACGCCTCGTACTGTAAGTAGTGCTGTCACTGATTACCTCCCGTGGCGCCGCAGCTATGAATACTAAAGACAGGGAGCACAGGGAGTGGAGGGCGCATAAATACATTTTCCTTTGAAACACAACTCACCCATTTACGGGCGGCGGGCGGGCGAGGTAAGAGAGCTGTGATCGGTCAGCCGCTGCGGAACTGTTTGGCGGCCCGTCATCGTACATAGGTTGCGTATGCGATCGTTTGTTGAATACAACAAACGTTTGGCGAGCCGCATTCCCTCGCAGGCGCAGTCAATTGGATATTATATAATGTACATATTGCCTACTGCATATTTAAACATTTATAAAAAAATTATGATTTCACCTAGGAAAATGATTCCATTTACACTGAATAGCTTATTTTATCTAGTTTTAGGAGATATCGATAACTCAATACCGCCAAAGTGGTCCCTTTTCCCAGACACAGTCACATATAGTCTCTGACTAAAGGTATTATCCACCGGAAGCAGATCTCCGAGGCTGGCCCGCCGCCGCGGCTATGGTAACTGCCGGCGTGCGACTTACCTCCTTGCTGCGCCCTCTCAGCCGGATCCTGTGCTCGAGCCGCGCGTGCGCCTTCACGTCGGTGAACTTCCGGAACTGCCGGAAGCAGATCGGACAGTCCGCGTCCGACCTGCACGTTACAACACATTTAGCGGACCAATTATCCAACACACGCCCATCTTCCGTCCGTCCGTCCGTCCGTCCGTCCGTCCGTCCGTCTGTCTGTCTGTCTGTCTGTCTGTCTGTCCATACAACTAACGTGTTTTTTTTTTGCGGTTTTTTATAGAAAATGGTACGGAACCCTTCGTGGGCGAGTCCGACTCGCACTTGGCCAGTTATTAATAGGTTGGTCCTATCCTAAGAATAGCCTAGTTTTGACAGTTGTCCATGGTTTTGTTCGTCAGTCTATCACATGTCTCTCTATCACATGAAACTGCCACATGTGTCAGTTTAGGCACAGAAGAGATAATAGTACTCCGTAGTTTAGGGGCACCTAAGCACTTTGCCCTCCCAAATCGGTGTCGCAACTTTAGGAGATACCTAACGTCGTCAGTCGTGACTTAAGGTTTAGTGAAACGTGTCTTTTGCTCTAGGCAACTCCTAAATATTTAGGCATCTGATTTAGGCGTGTCCTAGGTAAGTGAGAACGGGTGAGTGCCTTATCTTATCAGCAGGGATCGGATCGAAGGTGTGAATTTACCTAAAGTTTGTAGTCGGACATAACAAGGAGCAGTTACAACCACTTGAGTTGAACCGGTTTGAATTTAACCTGTTAAATTTCGGGTTGTTACGTGGTATGAGTAGACTGATTTAAAAAGAAATAACTTTATTTTCATCACATCTATTCAAAAAGATCTACTTTAGTCCCGGCAAACAGGGACTAAAGTAGGTCATTTAGTCCCTAGGGACTAAAAGTAACTTTTTAAATTTTGTTGCCAGTACAAAGGAAAAAAAATGTCACTAATCAGTTTTACTACCACTCAGGCTGACAGACCCAATTAAAAGAGAGATCGATTCTAAACGCAGCCAATAAAAAAAAAGTTTGTACTAAAATGCGTACTCGACACAGATTAGATAATCCGATCGACAGAATTGATTGACACCGATTGGTGACAACAGAGAAACAACCTTACAGAATTGATATCGAAACACGGACCAAATAATTAAAAAGTTGTGGAAAATTTGTAAACAAAGCGCGCCAAATCTGAATGCTGTAATTATTTCAATTTCGTTTGCGGATATGAGTAAAGAATATGAGTGAAAGTGAGTGTCTAACTCCAGATGATAACAACAAATGCTAATGACAAATACAAGATCTGTTACCAATAAAATCACGAGGAATATAGGTATGTAAAAACTGTAATTCTGTAGAAAAATTCAAGAGTTTATCTGAAAATGCTTTTTGAACCAATTTTCAAGATTTAGCCAATACTAAACAAGCTTTAACTATGTGGAGGACATATTCGTAATTGGTAATTTCTTTATTGTACTAACACAAGAATGACATACAGAAAACTTATAATACATAACAAGAGATTTCTTCCAACAAACCATTACACACCACATATCACGACAATTGTGTAAATAAATAATAGGGTGTAACAGAAAGGGGTGTACAAGCCGGAAGAATGTTGTTAGGGACATCATTTTGAACAACTTTCACTATGGGACCGAGTTGATCAGAGCAACATTATTTTTCACTCCACCATACAGATCAGCTGAGCGCTAGGCCCCAAATGTACTGAGTTAATAAAAATAAAGTTGCTCTGATCAAGTTGGCCCCATAGTGAAAGTTGTTTAGAATGATGTCCCTCTTTCCACTTGTACATCCCTTTCTGTTACACCTTGTAGGTAGGTACATGTATGTTATTTTATTGATTACTTACTACTTTTCTCATAGAGGGTGATGAAAAGTAGAGTGTCCACCTCAGGAGTAAAAACTATTTTTGGCTCGAGTGATGTACTTTGAATCCCTCGCTCCCTCAGGATTCTACTTTTGAGTCCCTCGTTACACTCGGGACTCAACTCTAGAATCCCTCGGTCGCTCAGGATTCAAAAAACACTCTCGCCCTAAAAATATTTCTTTACTCCCTTGGTAAACAATCTACTATTGTATTTTACAGAATTTCTACAGAGCTTCGGCTTGAACAAGGTTTGGTTAAAGAATGAATTAACTACTATAATAGGTCTTAACTTAAATAGGGCATTTGTTTGAATAACATCAAATAATGAGTCTGAGAACAGTAAATAAGGAAGAAAGTAATTTAACAATAACAAGATCATTAGTTAAGTTTATGTCTAAAGGTCAGCTATACTAATTACAATAGCAGATAATGATATACAGAGTATGCAAGGAATATAGAGGTAGTAACATAGGTACAGAATATAAACAGTACAGAGTATAGCATTATGTAACACCTCCCCCCTTAGAATAAAGATTGGGCATTCGTGCCTAAACTTTTACATGAAGATGATGATGCTGAAACTGCTGGGTCGTCTTCATCTTCGGAAATGCAGGTTGTGTTTCTTGTTGTCATTGGTATGGCAACTATATGTGAGTTACGTGACCTTCTTGTTTCAAGGCAATTATTAAATATTTGTATGCATCCACTGCGGCGTTGTTGACGGGTGTCTATAATACCGTTTGGGCATCTTTTGCAGCATCTGAATGTTATGTATCCGAGTCCAATTAGTCCGATAATAAAATATATATACGAAAATGTTTCTGTGGAGCTGTTTATAAAGTTAGACGATTTCAGCTTCTTCAGCTCTTCGTTGTATTTATCTATGTGATGTTTTATCTGATTTAAATTATCTAGTGGCATCTCGTTAATGGTGATAGGAATTAATTTCTGGCTTTTCAGATCTTCAGTAGAATCTTCGTAGCAGTCATCAGTCCTTATGTCGGGTATAATAATTGGGTAGCTGAAATTTATTTCATTGCTGTGGAAGGCTATGAGAGTGCTTTGTCCAGTATGCAGTTTACATCCTCGTGGAAGTGATATCAAGCCGGCTCCCAACAGATTGTGGTGTGAAGCTTCGTTGTTACACTGGAGTACGCATGGAGTTGGTTTACTTAGGATGTAGAGCCAATGGTTATTACTGAGAGATTGAAATGTATTTATATGTGCTGGAAATGTTGACGTCGTGCAGATTTCTGGAACTGCTGATGTGGTGCTGAACAGTATCTTGATCTCGCATGTTGGGCGTGTGTCCGCATCGTAGATGACGAGGTTGCTGCAGACTTTCTTGCTGGTTGCATATGTTTTGCAGCTGTCTAGGGAACTTGTTGAGATGTACTGCTGTCCACTTGGGTTCGTAGCCAGGTAGATATGCTCAGGAAGGATTGTGGAGAAGATTAGGGAGTCAGGATGTTTGATAGGAATAGAATAAATATGATACAATGTAAGGGGGTCATTTTGAACTAGAGGGAATTCTATGATATATACGAGGCGATTAGAATATACGTAAGACGTTAATGTAGAAGAATCTAATATTGTATGAATGTTGTGAATAGTAATGGGGGCTACGAGTCTGTTGTTAGATCTTATGTGATTGGATGATAATAGTTGTTCGTGAAGTTGGCTCATAGATATAATAGAAGGGTGAATAATGTTAGATTTAGCAAATAGGATACTATTAAAACAATCGTCAATTTCGTTTTCTAGACTTATTACCAATTCTAGAATTTGTAGTGATATTGCTGAAATTTCTTCAGACGCTTTGATATTCAATATTAATTTAGATGTGGAATTCATGAAAGTGTTGAGCCTTTCAATATTTTCGTTGATGATTGCTTCATCATATGTGATTTTGAAAATAGTTTCATTAAAGTTCTTGATAGTTGAGGAGGTAATCTGAATTTGCTTAGTCATAAGGTCAGTTAGATCTAATTCGCGTTTTTCAAGTTTACCGATACATTCTTCGTAATGTTTAGCATCATTCGCGTCTAAAGTACCAATAAGCCATTTCAGAACAGATCCGAGCCCATCAGCGATCTCTCTCTTCTGACGTGTATTTTGTTCAAGGTACGTATGGAGTTCGGAGAGCTTAATTTCAATTTTGTTCAGATTTATAGCAAGAAATGATTTTATAGATTGTATGTTTGTAAAGTTGTAATATTTTGATGATACAGCCTGAAATTTTGTTGATAAACGATAAAGGGAGTCCTTTGCTATAAACAACGGTTTCAGATCACGATAAACTATTAGTTTCCATGATTCATGAGTTGTAAAAAGTGTTCCTTCTTCTTTGAAAAAGAGCCCCGAATGATTTGGGAGAGGAAGGAAGACATCATCAGTTTTGGCTAGGGTTATTGAGATTACCCTGAAAAGATATAATATCTCTGTTAGTATTAACTTGTTTAGGCTTTATATAATTACGAACGTAAATGTACAATTTATATAATATGACATAGAAGATGAATTTAATGATAGAACAGATTATGAAACTGAAGTATGGGTTATTCATTATGATAGTGAATGATGATTTTTCAGAGGGAATTGGTTGGGAAGATACTACGTCCAGTATCCTGTAAGAAGACTAATTATTTTACTAAGATAGCTAATGATTACGAAAATAAAACTAATACTACGGGTTTAATCATGTTAGTCGCCTTTTACGACACGTTAGAGAACGTCAGGACTATTCATTGTAAAAGCCGGTCACTGCACGGTTCAATAGACTTAGATTAGCTTAAACTAACATTATTATTATTACTATGTACATTATATGGACGAAGTCGATTTGCATGCACCAGTTGGTTTTTCCCGGATTTTCTGATTAGATAGTTTTCATTGAATCCGACTCTTACGATTTCGTAAGGGCCATCCCATTTTACGTCCAAATTGTTTGGATTAGGAACCCGTAATAGGACTTTGCTACCTACTTTATAATCAGCAATGTTTTTTATATTACTATCGTATCTTTCCTTAGCTTTTTCTTTAATTTTTTCCGTATTTCGTAAGGCAGAGTCTCTGGCTACTCTAAGCCGTTCATTAAGATCTTTGACATAGTCGCAAGCTCTATATTCAGATATGACTTTCATGGAATAGAATGGTCGTGGTTTGTAACCAAAGAGGAGTTCGTGGGGTGTATAACCTGTGGAGTTATTTACCGATGTGTTATGGCACATGACTGCGAAAGGTATGATTTGATCCCAATTTTTTAGTCTTCGATTATGATACATTCGGATGTGATCTCGGAGGGTCGCATGAAATCGTTCAAGCGCTCCATTTGTCTGGGGGTGATATGCTGTATTAAAAGTTTGATTTGACCCCAGAAATTTAACAAATTGTTTCATTACATTATTTAAGAATTCTGAGCCTTGATCAGAGTGGAACCGATTTGGAATACCGTAATGTTGACAGAAATGTAATAGTTGCTTGGCAACGGTAGTTGCTTCCTTATCAGGAATTGGATAAGCTTGGACGTACCGTGTTAGTTCGTCTTGCAGTGTCAACACGTATTTATTGTTATTGTCGCTTGTATCGGAGTATGATACTAAATCCATAGAAACCCGTTGAAATGGTTCAGTAGACTGTGATGTAATTACCATTGGAGCCTGAAAGGTTTTTCTTTGAATCTTGTTGCGTTGACAAACTAGACAAGAATCAACGTAATTTTTTATATCATTGGTCATTCCTTTCCAAAAGAATTCGTCGCGTATTTTCCTGGTAGTTTCTACGATGCCACGATGTCCTGATAGTGGTTCATCGTGAAAAGTTTTTAGTATACTTGGGATTTCATCGGATTTAGGGTATTTAATTTTATTTTCACATATTGTTATTTCGCAATCAAAGATTTCGGCTAGATATGCAGTAATTCGAAGTTGATCATTACCTTGAAGTCTACAGGTTAGGTCTTGTGTGAGTAATGGGACATAAAGGGATTCGATGTTATTTTTTTGTAGGCAAGAGAAAAGAGATTTAAAGTAACTTTCTGAGTCCCATGGATCAAAGTATGTAGGCCTTGTACAGCAGAAATAAAGATTTTGTTTTTCGTTAGACACGAGAAGATCGCAGTCATACAGGGATTTTGTTTTGCAGAGATATGGTTCAACCTGAGAACAAGTATTTATAGCTTCATTGAAGATATTGTTTTGATCTGTGTTTACACAGGAAGTAGGGATAAATATATTTTTATGTCGCGAATCCAGGAGTCTATCTGGGATCGTTTTAACTTTAGGTGAATCAATGGATATATCTTGAGAAATGTAGTGTTCATAGTTAAGTTGTAATGGTTCGTTAAAAGAATCATCCACGAGGTCAACATAAGGATTTGGTATGGAATTATTTACAGTAGGATCGACTATATTTGAATGCATTATAGGTGGACGAGAGAGGGCGTCTGCGTTTGTGTTCATTTTACCAGCTTTATATACAATTTCGTAATCATATTCTTCTAGCTTTAATCGCCATCTAACTAGTCTGCTACCAGGATCTTTGATTGAGAAAAGCCATGTAAGGGGTTTGTGATCTGTGACGATTTTGAATTTCCTTCCGTAGAGATATGGTCGGAAATGTTTGACTGCCCAAACAATAGCAAGCAGTTCACGTTCTATAGTGGAATAATTTGATTCAGCTTTATTTAATGTTCGTGAAGCATAGGCGATAGGTAAATCTTTTCCAATTTCACCTTGAGAGAGGATAGCTCCTACAGCATGAATGGACGCGTCAGTGGTTAGGATGAATTCTTTATTGAAATCAGGGTATTGCAATAACGGAATATTGGTGAGTATATCTTTACAGGTATCAAAAGCTTTTTGTTGATTGTCACTCCAGATGAATGGAACATCTTTCTTTAGGAGTCCTGTGAGTGGTTTAGTGATTTTACTAAAGTTAGGGATAAATCTACGGTAATAACCAGCGAGACCTAGAAATGATTTGATGTCTTTACAAGATTTAGGCGTGGGAAATTCTTTGACAGCTTTTACTTTGTCTGGATTAGGTTTAACACCTTCGCTAGAGATAATATGACCAAGATATGCTACTTCTTTCCTCAGAAATTCGCATTTATCTGGTTGCACTTTGAGACCATGTTTGCGTAAACGAGTGAACACTTCATGAAGTTTTTGTTCGTGTTCTTGGAGGCTGGATGCAAAGATCACGATATCATCAAGATAGACAAAACATCTTTCTCCTTGTAATCCACAAAGAACACCATCCATTGCACGTTGGAATGTTGCGGGTGCATTTTTTAACCCGAATGGCATTCGTCGAAATTCGTAATGACCGTAAGGGGTACTAAAAGCAGTTTTAGGAATATCTGCTGGGTCCAGTTCGACCTGGTGGAAACCGGATGCTAAATCCAGGGTAGTGAAGTAGATTGAATGTCCTAACTTATCTAAAATATCAGTTATGTTAGGTAAAGGGTAGCTGTCTCCAATCGTGATGTCATTAAGTTTACGGTAGTCTATTACTACTCGCCATTTTTGTTTACCAGAAGCGTCTAGCTTTTTTGGTACTATTCAGATTGGACTACTCCATGGAGACGTACTTGGTTGAATGATATTATTGTCGAGCATTTTCTGAACTTGTGTTTTGACTTCTTGTTGATGTACAAAAGGGAATCTATATGTTTTGGTATTGATCGGAGTTTGTGAAGTTGTCGGGATTGTATGTTTGGTATGGTTAGTGAAGGTTAAAGGTTCATCTTCTGTATAGAATATATCTGCAAATTGTGAAACAATATTGTCAAGTGAGTCACACTCTTCTTTGTTGAGATGGTTGCGCCTAATGAGTTTATCTACTTTGTCTTTCTTATCCAGTGGGGGATCATTAGGAGATGTGGTTACTGAGTTGATTGGACACAATGAAGAACATTCTGTTGTTTCCGTGAATACTGTTGTTTTGATTATTGGTACAGAAATAGTGATATCGGTATCGCTCAAGTTTACACATGTAATTAGGAATCTATTATTGTGTACATTCACAAGGGCATTAGGGATTGTGATATTTTCGTGTATCGATTGTTTGTCAACAATAGCTGTACCATCCTGTACATCATGTGTGATGCACGAGATAACTGTTTCGGACCGACGATCTATGAGTTGTTCGTCATTGGTACTTTTTATTTCTTCACCTAGGAAGAACAGCTTATATGATCGATCGCGGACTCGCATGGTCTTTGATTGACAATAGACATTGGCATGAAATTTTAGCATGAAATCATTACCTATGATTCCGTCAGCAGATATGTTCAGATTTGCTACGTGGAATTTATGATTTGGGAGTTGGTCAAGGGATACGAGAATAGTACCTTCAGATTCGACGGTAGATGCACTGTTTGTGACGCCAACTATGGAGACCTTGTTTGATTGATTTATACATTTCCCGGTCAATTTATCAGGTTTTAGCACGGAGATAGCTGCGCCCGTGTCGATCAAAAGAGTTACTGGTTGACCATCGATATGAAATTTGCAATACAAAAGATTTTCTTGAGGTGCATCTAGTGACGATATTTTGTATGTTTCTGTTTTAGATTTAGGGTTTGATTTCGGAGGTTCTGATTTTGGTTTTGATTTAGATTTATTTTTGGATTTCGACTTTGATTTAGGATTTTGCTTTGATTTAGGACTGATTCGATTTCAGATTTTGATTTGAGTTATCGAATTCACATTGTGTGTAAGTGTCACAGGACTGTCTCCGATAGACTGGTTTGGCCTGTGAAGTTACAAGAGTCTGTGTTATGATTTCAGTCTGAGTAGAAGCATCGCGAAGCTGTTTTCTAATGCCAAAATTCGCGTTGTCACTGCCTTTGAGGTATGGTTGTCCCCGATGGACTGGTTTCAAAGGTCTGGATAAACTTGTTTTTTTACTGAAATCTACCATTGAATGAGATCTTGAATCTGAGTTTGGACATCCGAGCAATGGGGAGAAGCGGTTGCCGAGGAGTTGTCCACCTCCACGGCCGCTGGGAAGTTTAAATGGTTAACTCTGCGTTCACTTGTTGTTGGCTGTTGGTATTTTTGTTTGTTGTTATTGAATATTCTTTTTCTGCAATCTTGGATTAAATGTCCTTGTTTCTTGCAATAGTTACATGTTAATTGCGAGGGCGCGAAAGTGCGACTTGAAGTTCCGTTTGTGTTTTGAATGTTAGGTCGCAACTGTCTTTGTTGGATATTTGTGTTGTATGCTGAGGGTTTCGCAGGAGTATACCCTCTGAATAAATTCTGCCTAGCTTGGTTCATATTTCTAATTTTATCTTCTTGTACTGCGAAATTACCCGCGTCGGACAGATTTTGGAAATTTTTCGTTCTTAGCATTACGCCAATGTCGGATGAAAGCCCGTTTATGAAAACGTTAAGAGCTGTCTCTTCTGTTGTAATCTTTCGTCCTTCTAATGAACTGTCCCGGATTTCGGTTGTTAATTTTTCTAGAATTTTGTTTCGACATAAGTCGACCCGAATAAAATACTCTGTTACTGATTCATTCGGTTTCTGAAACATACTTTGGAGTTCCAGGTTTAAATGCCCCAATGTTTTTGTATGGGAGAACTTTGAGATTAGAAATGCTTTTAATTCCTGCCATGACGAGTGAGTCTTGATATGGATGTCTGAAGAGAGAGGTCCTGTTACCCCGTTTAACGCGTAAGTCAAAAGAATCACCTTTTGATTATCGGATGCCAGATCAAATGCTGCATCACACGATCTAACGAATCGGTATACTTGATCGGATTTGGAAGTGTCGAATTCAGGTATTAATTTGAGGAGGGTTGTGATAGGCATTTCATTATGATTTATTTCAGTCGTATTATTTTTAATGTCAGGCATTATTTTAGTATGATGTGTATATATATATGTATATGGAATGATAAGATGTTGGATTTAGCGCACGAAGAAGAGTTTAGGAATTTGGAATTAGGAAAATATGAGCAATCAGTTTGGCCACTTACCACAATAACACAGTAATCTGGATCATCTTTCGAAGGTCCGGCGAAGTCTTTTAAAACCCTGCGGGTACCGCACTGGGATTTAGGCGATGTTTGTCCGTCCCACGTACGTTGTGTCTTCGTCTGAAAGTTAATCCTACCGGCTGCGCCAAATTTGTTACGTGGTATGAGTAGACTGATTTAAAAAGAAATAACTTTATTTGTATTTTACAGAATTTCTACAGAGCTTCGGCTTGAACAAGGTTTGGTTAAAGAATGAATTAACTACTATAATAGGTCTTAACTTAAATAGGGCATTTGTTTGAATAACATCAAATAATGAGTCTGAGAACAGTAAATAAGGAAGAAAGTAATTTAACAATAACAAGATCATTAGTTAAGTTTATGTCTAAAGGTCAGCTATACTAATTACAATAGCAGATAATGATATACAGAGTATGCAAGGAATATAGAGGTAGTAACATAGGTACAGAATATAAACAGTACAGAGTATAGCATTATGTAACAGGGTTTTTGTCTAACCAGTTAATTTTTGTTTTTATTAGTTTTACATGTTCCTTACATTTGAAACACCGAACTATAAACATTTTCAAACTGCTGATTCCCAAAAAAATCATAACTTTTTTATTTTTCAATTTTTCGTAAAAATGACTGAGTATTGTACTTTACATCATTCAAGCGAGGTAAATAAAACATTCATACAGATTGTAATTGAAAGGTGCAGTCATTTTTTCAACTCAACTCAAGTGGTTGTGAAGTGGAAGTGGTTGTGTCCTTGTCATGTCCGACTACAAACTTTAGGTAAATTCACACCTTCGATCCGATCCCTGCTTATCACACTGACGTTTTACGAGCGATTCGAAAGCGAGGCTATTGCGCGGCGTGCGACCCGCGTTTTGGACACGCTAGCATGTGTGTCCAATCACGTGTGTGTGTAGTTAGGGTGTCCGAAACTAGTTGTGAACTCGCCCCGCTTTCCACTCGCTCGCAACTCGCTAGTGTGATAAGGTGATAAGTCCCTAAGGCTAAGGGCGACTTGTCTTGTAGTTTCTATGGTCTTTTGTCTGTGTATCTCGAATATACAAAGGGGAAATTTGGGTTCAGACTGTCTAGTATGAGTTGGCGTTCATCTGGCGGCGCCACCTACAAGCTTTGAGGACTGTCATCAGTATTGGCAAAATTGGTACGTTTTTTTGCCACACGTCAACTTACACTAGACAGTCTGTAAAGGCCTGTGCTCTTCGGCGGGGACATTAATGGGCTTATCAACTCATTTCGGCTAATAGACTACACAGAGGTGCGTCACTTGGGAAGGCTTCACCATCGGCCTCTCAATCCAGTAGCTGAATCCATATCACTGGATTCCAGCACTGATGTATTGTCCAGTAGTGTCCGGAATCCAGCGATGAGATTGATCCAGTGTCAATCCAGTGATACTGGATCAATGAAAATCAGCCTCTACAATCAGCTTTCCTATCCTAGTGTGGGGCTGACCTGCGCTCCTTGTGCTGTTCCCACTCGTGCTCCCACTTGGACTTGACTGAGGGGAACTTGGCCCTGCAGATCTGGCACAGGAATTGGGTGCCCTTCGCGGAGTGCATGATTTTGACGTGGCGTTTCAGCGAAGACTGGAAGCTGTAGGCCACGGGGCATTGCTCGCACTTGTACGGGACTTCGTCGATGTGAACCTGGACATTTTAGATGATTTAGTTTTCTTGCTACTTGGTGGTATGCAGTAGTCGTAAAACCCCTCCACCAACCCGCACTGAGCCAGCGTAGTGAAGTATAGCTCAATCTTACTCTCATCCGAGTAAGGGCCTGTGCCCTTCGGTGGGGAGATTAATGGGATACATTTAGTTTAGTTAGTTTTCTTGGCAGAGCTTAAAATGTGAAATTGTTTGTAAAGAGCTCCGTCCGTGGTCTAGTGGGGTCCACGCTTGCTTCTCTCGCAGGAGATGCTAGTTTAATCCCGGTGCTGACCATGTACCAATGAGATAAGGGAACGGTCTAACGGTGATGGAAAACATCGTGAGGAAACCTTTGCTACTTTGACTAGCCCGCTGTCGCCACGCAAAAAGGAGTATTGAAATAACTGGCTAAAAGTGGGCACAGTTGTACCTCCGCCACCCCGTACGGGAAAAGGCGTGACGCTATTTATAGTTTTGTTAATGGAATAGAAATTGGTTGGATTAAAAAAAATAGTTAGTTACCTTATTCTGTAGTGATTTAAGGAGGGTGATGTGCCCAACAGTGGGTTGAACTGACAAGAATGAATGATTGAATGAAGGCATGATTGAACGAATTAATTAATTAATAAGTTCGATACAAATACATATCTTTATTAAAAAAAAAAACACTTTGTTATTTTTATGAATATTCAATGAAAAACACATACTTATGAAACCTTTTCCCATAATACAAACAAAAAGACAAAAAAATATTCTTTTTCCATAATTTGAACAAAAAGACAATCGAATAAATCGAATATAATTTTTGAATCCATAAAGGAATCAGAAAACATTTGAAGCAGAAATGAGGCATTTCAATCCATTTCGCATCCCCAAATCTTTCAAGTACAATCAGGTTATAAAATCAAAGATGGTCAAGTCCGCCCCTAAACTTTCAATATCTGGGAACCGAGCTTCGCTCGGTGGTTGGTGGTACAAACACAATAAACATTATATCATATCATCAGACTGCAATAACATCGATCGCTGCTACTGTTTTGGAATAGATATCTGCAAACGAGAAGCAAACAGGCATTTTGATTTCCTCGTGAGTTTTAGGCTCAGATATTCAATCTTTCAGCCTACACTACGTGTAGCCTGAAAGATTGAATTCTGTGCCTTGATTTGAATTGAATAACAGATGATGAACTTAGATTCGACTTTATTTGAACGAAACCTTTTTGTGTGAATTTTCCAAAGACGCGCCAAAAAGTGTCACGTGATCTGAGGTCGCAATGAGTTAACTTACTTTTTTATTGTCATTGGAATTTATGCCTTATTTTCATTGCCCTAAAGTGAAATTGTCAATCCTATTGCACGGGTATGAGAAAAGCATGAAAACTCGGAAATAACGCGAATTTTCAGGAGTGTCATAGGTCAATGAACTTCGACATTCAAAATAGAGATGAGTCGTACTAGGTAAATTTCGTACTTAGTCCAACTGTTCCTAGTCCTCAAAAATACTTGATCCAAATACCTGTTCTTCGAGTATCACCTAGTCCTAGTATCAGGGTCCCCCCCCTAGTCCTGTGAAAGTCACGTCATACAGCTTAGGACGATACCAGTGATAACCACTAAACAAACATACCATAGCTTTACGCCTTTCCCATAAGGGGTGGCAAAAGGACAATCGACAGTTGTGACGTAATTAAAACAAACTAAACGATCGTGTAAATAAACTTATAAACCATAGTGATTTAAATAAACAATGAAACGAATGCAGTCTGTTAACAATAGCTAGATAGGGCTCTCGTCAAGTCTCGTTCCAGCATCTATTATTCTCCATTGTTAGTTTGTTCGGCCTATGTCCTTATGAGACCAAACTTCGGTTCACTTAATCGGTCCAAACTATAAAAAAATATAGCTCCAAACAAAGTAGCTCTATATAGAATCATAAAGAAGAACTAAGATATCTACATTAGGCTGTCCCGAGATATTTTTTTTTGGATTTCCGTAACGCAAGACCCCTCAAAAGTTGCGTAATTGATCGTAGATTACTAAAATAATTTCAAATTTAAAATAAAACTATATCTTGAGGGCTCTACCAGTCCACGAAGTTTTAAAAAATATAATTTTTATGTTCATATTTCGATATACATAATTAGTTTTATATTCAAATAATATTAGCTTATTTTGGTATTAAAAGTGTAATAAAGGCAAAACGTATCGAAATTCATGCATCAACAAGTTTTCGGCGACTCCAACTTGTCAGGTGCGAACTTGCAAATACCCTCAAATTTGACTTTGTTTCGGAAATTTTCATGTCTTGACCCGCGTGTGTTTTCTTTGGTGTCAAAGTGATTTCTATGCTATAAAAGTATTATTGAGGTTAAACAACGACAACGACAACGTTTGAGGTGGCTTTTGTGATTATCAACCATGAGTTCGAGGCAAAGTGAGACTACTTGTGCTATATTGGGACCATACAAGGAACTTGAATATTTTTATGAGATTTGCCAAGCTATAGCAAGTGGTTCCTGTACTCTTGAACTGGCAAATCGTCAGCTTGGAAAGATGGCGCATTCAAGATGGCTTATTAGTGCTAATCGCATACTGAGAATTTTTATATAAGTACTCTTAACCCATCAGACAACTTACAAATCCTTGTCAACTATGTGGTCAAAGCATACGCTCCGATTTGGTTCCTGATCAAGCAAAAGATATCCTTTGCAGACGGAGCCAAACATGTTTTTAAAATTATAGTGTACTCTCTATTTTTACCCGATAATCCGAGGTCTGAGATAGATTCTGTTATCAAAAGAAATGCGTTTTTTGCGCATCCAGAAAATTAACCGCTCAGCATGTTGCATAATGATAGATACCACATTCGGGAGTTGGCATTGCGTAGAATAATAAACGCCAGAGAAGCACAAAGAAGCACCAAACGCAGGATATTTAAAATTCAAAAATTAACTTCTCTGCTGGAGATGATTATGTGGCACGAGTGTCAGGTTACAGCACCTCCGGTTCTTCAAGATATCTCTAATGAGAACCTTCAAATAATGGCGAAAGATAAGAGTTTGGAATATTAGACTTTCCTTGTCACACACAATCTGTGGAAAGGTGTGTCAAACTAGTCACTAATGCCTCACAATGTGTAACTGACATTGTGTCTAGAGATGGCTTCATTCGGACCAGGCTCGAGCAGAAAATATGACAAACTTTGGACACAAAAACAAGTTTAAATTCTAGGTATTAGTATAAATTATAAGCGCTAGGTGATTTCTTGTTCTTTCTTTTCTTAGTTGATTTAATTAAAACTATAAAAACTTTTTGAAGTAAAACTTCTTGGGGCACGGGGGTAAAATTTATTTAACCTCTCAACTGTGGGTTATTCATATATTTGCTTTTCACTTGCTACTAGCCGGGTGCTATCACGAGTGGCTAAGAAATGTAACGGAAATTGGAATCGGTGACGTCAGGGTCGGCTGAAGACTTTTAAAACCGCAACTATTTTCAATACGGTTTTTAACTAATCAGATAAGATAATAATACATTCGTACAATAAAGAATGTTAATTAGTGAGAGAAAAACCTGATGAAACGTTAACAAATAAAAATTATTTTAAGCATTCTTCCACGAGTTCTTGATTTCCGGTATGGCCAAGATGGCGCCGCCGCCGCTGGCTGGGGCAAACACTGGCAAACAAAACCAGTGACGTGACCAAAAACTACTTCATTCAACCTCTTTGTTGGAACCGGAACTTATGTTTGACAGCTGTGCGATGCGATCCATACAGTTTGTAAGAAAAGAGTTTCATCAATGTCACATACGGGTCGATATGGATTTCTAAAATGATGAACGAATCGTTTTGTGGCCGGTAACTATGGAATAGGTACCTAAAACGCGCTGCGTAGTCGCGCAACGGGCAGCTAGTAATCGCATAAAGTCACTTAGAATCATCCAAATGTGATATTTAGTTTTCAAGCAAATTCCGATGTGATGGATGGCTGCATTAAGACTTCTTGAAAACAATAAGTAGGTACCTAGAACTGTTCTAAAGCCACTTTTTATTATATAGTGCAGTTCAAGTCACAAATTAGCAGTTTAGCTACTAAGTACGTGTTATACCTACCTATTTAATGTTTATCTGTAGTAAACGGCCAAAGCGAGGTCTACAGTTTACAGAGCCATAAGTTTAATGGCTTATTGTTTCGCTTATTTGTTTGTATGTAATTTTTGTAATACATATTTTAAAGTTGAGTTGTTGTTATAACTGTTGAAATTATACGATTTAGATTTTAATAAGCTTTTGTAATTTTAAAGTTAATGCTTCATGCCAGTCAATAATGTTGAAGTAAAATATAAAAATCGAGGTATGTCGTATGGCGGACTAAGGAAATGTCAAGAATAAAATTAAATAAGAGTTACGTCATCGCTTCGCGATGAAGTAACCCTAAAAAATCCTAGCAAAGTAGGTATGTATAGGTTAGCGGGGGTAGCATAAGGCACGCCAGTCACCCCAGCCACGCATTTTGTCACAATTTAATGTCATATCATAATGAATGCGCGCTATTTTATGGAGAAACATCATTGAGACGCGAAAGGAGTTGGCAATTTGGCAAAATGACTGCCCCAGACATGTACAAAGACTTCTCAACAGCCAATTAATAGCATTTAAATATTCTCTCATAAATTACTGCGTCTTTAGTTAGTTTGTAGAACTTGAAGGAAATGATTAAATAATTATGAGTTGTCACTTCATACTCTATGATTCCGCCATTGATTAGTGACTTTTGCCATCGTTAAAAATAACATGCAACATAATTGCCAACTAGCAAAACTGTTGAAAACAGGAGGTTTCCAGAGGAGTGGCTAGATGGCGTTATGTTGCATGTTATTGCAAAATGGTGCTTATTTCTAGCGACGGCAAAGGTCACGGAATCATATTGGAATCACGGAGTATTGAGTAACAACTCTTATTTACCTATATTTAATATTTTTTTTCTTCAAGTTCTACAAACTAAATACAGACGCAGTAAATTAAATTTATGAATGAATATTTAAATGCTATTGGCTGTTGAGAAGTCTTTGTACATGTCTGGGGCAGTCATCCATATATTGATTTAGCCATCTTCTTTGTCATTTATCTGCGCGACTGAGGTGAGTGGCAAGCCTTATGGTAGCCCCGCAGGTACACATTAACTTGGAATAGTTGAAAATACGTACTCGATCAATTAAATAAAGGGACTGGGCACAGAGACAAGCAAAGCAATGCATACATTTGAGCGAGACGGCTTAAAGACGTGACGTCAGATGGTATATAATCTGAGCGAGATGCAAATAGTAGTGACACTATTGATATATCACCACGAGCGCGACAAATTGTAGATAAGGAATGGTGGGAAATAAATGACATGACGTATTAAAAGTAAGTACAAGTATAAAATAATTTCAAATAATCGGACGTCTGAAACTTAAAAGTAACTTGAAGCAGAGATTGGATCTCAAAATTGGAAATTTAAATCTCTTTTAGTATAGGTAGGTATAGGTGTATAGTATAGGTACCACTTAATGATCTAGCTACAGAAGTTTTACTTCTAACACGTGTACGGTGCTACACGTGTTTTTTTTTTTTTTGTATTATTTGAAGCATACGATTTAAACCTCAAAAAAGATAATTTCACAAAACTTTGAAGCGTGGTAGAGCCCTCAAGATTAGCAATAATTCAATTTATTCTTATGTTTCCGTAATTTAGGCGAAATTACGCAACTTTTGATACCTCTTGCGTAGCCGTAGCTCAATAAAAAAAAAACCCCATACATGGACGGGACAGCCTAATCTACATGCTACTTGCCAACAGATGGCGTGTACGAACCCACAAAATCCCCCGAATACTTGGATTGGGACGTTGAGAACAAGTCCCGGTGTACGCGTATTAGCACGCGTTACGCGTATCGATACCCGAGACTTGGTATTACTGATACTAGATATACTCGGCTTCGGTACTCGAAATTTGATACTCGTTGGATCTAGTCCATACGTTTGCGGATCAGGTACGGGCTAGTATTGAAAAATACCTAGTTTTTGTACCTGTTCTAGTATATACGCCTCAACTCTATCAAAAGTGCCTTTTTCTAGAACTCAAACCATTATATCGTTACAAACCAATATTCCTCGTTTAAAGGTTCGGCTTCGCCTCGCGGTCACCAGTTGGGGGTTTGGTTTTAAATAAGGCGTAAGGTTGAAAATAAGGGGTCGGACTTTGATCTTTGATTCTATACACCTGCGGGGGCAACCATGAGGCACGCACGCCACTTGCCTCAGTCGTGCATAATAAATGTTAAATTTCACGACTCAATGACGTTCCTCCATACTTGCGAGCATTGATTTCAATTTAACATTAAATTGCGATAAAATGCGCGACTGAGGTGAGTGGCGTGCCTCATGGTAGCCCGCTGAATATGAAAGGCTTTTCCATAATTTGAATAAAATGACAGTCGATACGGAACTCATAAGAAACGGAGAAACATAAATCAGAAATGAAAATTCCAGCCCATAAAAACCCCAGGGATAAAACCTTGACGTATTGGTAAAAGGTATAGTTGAAGAGAACTTTATATACTTAATTTACAAGAAAAATAGCCGAAAACGGTGAATTAGAATTATGCAAGAATGTAACAAGTTAACTCGAAGCAATATATGTAAGTGTCTGTATTCTGTTTTTGTGCAATAAAGTATAGGTAAGTAAAGTAAGTAAGTATAAAGTATGTACAGTACTAGGCCTTTGTTTTGGCACGTTCGGGACGGGACCCGAGGTGCCACGAGTATGATACTCGGCGTTTGACTTGGCGGGGGAGAAAGAGAGAGAGGACGAGACGAGACCCGACGTGCCAAAACAAAATGGCCTAGTACTGTATTGCTGTGTCAGAAGATCAACAAAACAGGGGATTTTCTGACAGCTAATTAAGAAACAAAAATAGTTCTGAAAGCTGCAACAGATGGCGTTGATTCGACAGGGGTTTCATTTAGAGGTCTGAAAGAGTGATGTGTAACCTCATTTTAAAACTAGCATGAAAACCATCTCTCGCCAACGACATCTAATGACGAATTCGGAACTACTAAAGATATTTTTTATTATTTCCAATGTCATTCAACCGTCGTCGTCGCAGTTTTCTATAGACATCATACATTATTGACATTGCCAAAGAAAAATATTGCACAATAATACATTCCTTTCCATATCTTATACGTTTCCCTACCTTTACACAAATAATAAAAATTAGTAAATAACAAAAAAAAACTTGACACTGGCAAAAGTACAAGAGACGTACATTGCCAAAACAAAAAAAAAACAAAAAAAAAAGATACGCGTGTAGCACCGTACACGTGTTAGAAGTAAAACTTCTGTAGCTAGATCATTAAGTGGTACCTATACTATACACCTATACCTACCTATACTAAAAGAGATTTAAATTTCCAATTTTGAGATCCAAACTCTGCTTCAAGTTACTTTTAAGTTTCAGACGTTCGATTATTTGAAATTATTTAAACTTGTACTTACTTTTAATACGTCATGTCATTTATTTCCCACCATTCCTTATCTACAATTTGTCGCGCTCGTGGTGATATACTTAACTCATTCAATAGTGTCACTACTATTGTTCTGAGGTCACTACTATTTGCATCTCGCTCAGATTATATACCATCTGACGTCACGTCTTTTAGCCGTCTCGCTCAAATGTATGCATTGCTTTGCTTGTTTTAGAAATCCATATCGACCCGTGTGACATTGATGAAACTCTTTTCTTACAAACTGTATGGATCGCATCGCACAGCTGTCAAACATAAGTTCCGGTTCCAACAAAGAGGTTGAACGAAGTAGTTTTTGGTCACGTCACTGGTTTTGTTTATCCCAGCCAGCGGCGGCGGCGGCGGCGGCGCCATCTTGGCCATACCGGAAATCAAGAACTCGTGGAAGAATGCTTAAAATAATTTTTATTTCTTAACGTTTCATCAGGTTTTTCTCTCACTAATTAACATTCTTTATTGTACGAATGTATTATTATCTTATCTGATTAGTTAAAAACCGTATTGAAAATAGTTGCGGTTTTAAAAGTCTTCAGCCGACCCTGACGTCACCGATTCCAATTTCCGTTACATTTCTTAGCCACTCGTGATAGCACCCGGCTAGCAGCAATTGAAAAGCAAATATATGAATAACCCACAGTTGAGAGGTTAAATAAATTTTACCCCCGTGCCCCAAGAAGTTTTACTTCAAAAAAACAAATACGAAAATGTCAAGAGTAAATTAAGCATGGAACGTTTAAAATACAGATAAATCTGCCTGAAATCACTATGAATGAATCAAGGTACATACATTTAATATTGCATCGCATAGGAATTTAGTGGCAAATATTGCATCGCATAGGAATTTAGTGGCAAATATTGCATCGCATAGGAATTTAGTGGCAAATCCACGCTAGAGCTTTCCAATTATCTTTTGGCGGGCGCGCTGACAGGTGGAACTAACGCTTGATGACAGGTTCGTTGCGTTAAGTTGCGAACAACTAGCGCCACCCTGTTAACGTCACTCAAGTGCCAAAAAATCTTTGGAAGGTTGGAAGACTGTAGAGCTGGTTCAAATTGAAGTGAACAAAGTCAAAGTAAAAATAGTAATATTGACCGTAAAATCATACAGATTGCTTAGTCAACGTCAATAATTAATTAATCAACGTTAATACACTTCTGGACACATCTATTGGCCCACCTTAGAGTTTAGGTTTCTATGGCCCCTACCTAAATATGATTGCTAGATTGAACAAAAACCATTGATGCAGTTTTAAACCTGATACATTTTACCATCTTTTTCGATCGTATTGTTTTAAATTTGAATTCAGAATACCACACGACATGGAGCTACGCCTAACAAGTCGGATATGCGCCTTGATGTAGGCAGTTGATTTTTTAATAAAAAACATGTTTAATCAAATAAAGGTTTAATTTAATAACGCGTGTTGCCCCCATGGGCATCTACGACAAAAAAGACTAATATTGAATGAAATTATGAATGTGCCAGGTTCAAAACTGCATAAAAACTTTTTGCTCCACCTAATATAATTTTTTAGCTAGGACCAAACGAAACTGAAAATGCAAGGTGGGCCAATAGATGTGTCCAGAAGTGTATTTTTGTATACTACCGCCCGTTCGGAAGTTGTGGGCTTATGGCTCCTCTACACGATCGGCGATTACAGACGATTACGCGCGATCACGATCATGTAGAGGGCATACTCGGCTCTACTCGCCGATCATCGTCCATGATCGCCCTATGATCGCCACGATCCGTGAATTGTCGGTTTTTCAGGCACGCATCAAAGGGAATCGCCGAGTGGTTGCGTTGAGGTGTACACACGATCGCCGATCATTCATTCGCCGTCGGACAGTGAAGCTTGGCACACGTGCCTGTATTCTACTTAAATATACTCAGTACGTACTTAAAATGGGTCGTGGATGGTCAAATGAAGAGACATTCAAGTTCATAGAACTTTATCAGACCTTTCCAGATTTTTTCAGAACTTTTCGTTGAACCACATTGACATAGTGGTTGTATACAGCTATTAAATAAATTGTTGCAGCAGCAACACACTCCACGTCCATCTTGATCTCTTGCCGTTGACAAACTGCTAGGGACGATTGTGTGGACGCTTGCACGATTGGCCCCTCTTCATAATCGCCGATTACACGATCACACGTTCAACGATCACCGCCGATCGTGTAGAGCCGGCATTAGGGATAGACCCGCCTCACTACCGCATTAACACACACAAGCATATCGCAAATGAAGGAGTGGGGCGCGTCATTACAGAATGGACAAGCTCTACATTCATTCATCAGTTTTTTCTGATCAATTAAAAATTACATCACGGTCACACACAGCCATAATGATAGCCGACCTCCGATAGGAGATGGCACTCGAATAAGAAGAAGAAAAATTACGTTTTGCCGCATTCGCGTCGTATCTAAGCGTAGCGTAGCGAAGCGTATGAACTATGACGAAGAAAAATGGACTACGTAACTACTCTGAGACAGAGGTAGTACATACCTGCATGTGTCGTTCCAGCATCTTCTTGCACTGAAACTTCCTGCCGCAGTTATCACAAACCATGACCTTCAAGTTATGCACCTTCTTGTGCTTGGCAAAGTTGCTGGAATCACTAAAACACTTGTTGCAGATCTGGCACTGGTAGAGGGGTAACTTGGCATGATCTCTCATATGCTTCTTGTAGTGCTCCACTCTGTCATAGGCTTCGCCGCAACGCTGGCACCGAAGACACTTGTACTTCTGTTTTCTCGACAGCACGTCTGTCACCAAATGCTCGATCAAGTGTCGTTTGTAATCGTGTAGCCGCGCGAAGCGTTTCTTGCAATCTTTCACGTGGCAGACTCTTGAGGCATGCGTGTTCTCTGACACTAGCATATCCAGCGTAGATTCCAGCACGTCTCTCGGCAGAGTAAACTCGTTTTTCACAACTTCATCGCCGTCCTCCACTTCTGTATCGACCTTCTTGTTGGTCCCAGCCATATGACGCGTCTCCCAGTGAATGAAGAAATCTTTATTCGCAACAATCGTTTTACACTGAATGCAATTTGAGATTCTGAGGGAATTCGCGCTGGCGTTTATCGTGTATCCAAACTTGTACAGCCGTTTGATTGTCGCGAGGATGTGTTGGACTAGATGCTTGTAGCTGAATGCCTGCCGGCAGCAAGGGCAGACTTTGTCCGGCCCGTGTTGCGAAAGATGTACCACGTAGTCGCGCAAATTGGTAAATTCGGACGCACAATTACTACACCGAATGGTCATACCTTGCTCAAGGCAGCTCGTTTTGTATTGCGATGTTAGGAACTTTCTGTCTTTTTTCTCATCTTTGGGGGTAACCACCACACCGCAAGTCTCTGCATGCCCAGCGTAATTCTTGGAAGGGGCTCTGAAGTTGCATTTCTTGCACGTATGGATCTTACCTCTGCTGCTTTCGTCGATAAGGATTACTGGTTCGAGGCCGGATATTTCTGAGTTGTTCTCTATGAACTCATCGATGCTGATTGGTTCCTTGCTGGTGGATTGCACGTATGATACATCTACATCTTCATCAGATTCATTCAGATACTCTTGGAATAACAACAATTCATCTTCGTCTTCAGACATTGGTTCATCTTTTATCTCGGTCTTGATTTCATCTTCCAGCTTTCTCTCCCTATACAAAGGTTTAGAGACGCCGAGTATTTTTGAAAGATTTTCGTTTTGTTCATCAATTTCCTTTTTTATTTCCTTGTCTTCAGATGTATTTGCCGCCACATCGCCGGCGTCTTCGGTTGAGTCTTTTGTTTCTGTGTATTCCTTCAGTTCAATATACGATATTTGTACATCACTAGGAGTTATATCGTTCTCAACTATATCTAAAGGTTCTTCTTTCACAGTCTTAGTGTCAATTTCGGTTAATTCCATAGATTCCGTTTCTGCTGTTATTTCCGGGACTTCTGTGCCTTGCAATGAATCAACAGAATTCTTCGCTTCATTCTTAACTTGCAATTCTTTAGTATCTGTCAGAGTTGATTCGGCATCAGGGAGCTGTGCCGTTGTTTTCTGTTTAGATTTGATGTTGCCGTAGGTACGCAACGGGATGGCTGTAAACAATAGATCTGGATCAATAAAAACCGGTCGAGTTGAGAGTCGAATTTGTACATGAATTGACCTGAACAAAGTAGTTGTAATACGGTCTTCCAACGATCTTTCGGCACTTCCCAACATGCTGGCACCAACACCTCGCTGCACCGCCAGGCTACTGCGCAGCTTGAACTAAGGCCTGGCATGTCTCGAGCAGTCTTTGTAAGCTCGTGACAGTTTACGATACATTCAATAGGGCAATAGAGACTGCTTGTGTCAGTGGCATGATTCTCGCGCATTCGATATCTTCACCTATATCGAGTGATTTTGTATGGGAATCTGTCAATATAGGTCTCGATATCCGTATATCGAAAGCGCGAGAATCATGCCACATACCCTAAATGTGATAATATCTTACCTGAACCTAATCTATTCCAAATATACATATCATTTACCTCGATTTTCCTGCGCATATTCGATTTTGCCGTCTCTTACAACCACCCTGGTCTTTGGCAAGATCAGCTGAAAAAAGGTGATTTTTTAAACTTGTAAAAACGAATCTGTGCTCTGCGTTAGTACACATTCGCCTCGTCAAGAGTGAGGGGCTTGCGCGGTGGCTAAGGCGGGCGCGAAATATATAAAAACGCTCGATTCGCGACAACGCTCCACTGCAGCCTACGAGTGTGGGTTTACAATCCGCGCTACCCGGCTGTGGAATGAGCTTCCCTGCACCATCAGAGACAGTCCGTCACTAAATATCTTCAAAAACCGACTAAAGAAGCACTATCTTTCATTTTCAATTTAGATATACAGGGTGACTGGTAAGTCGACCTACATACGTTGGGAGATGCTAGCACGGATCAAAACCAACCATTGTTACTTGAAACACCCTACCCAAAAATTTACCGTTTTCTAGTTAGGGGCCTTTAAAGATTTTCGAGGAAAGATCCAACTTTTCAACATATTTCGCACCAATTTTCCTAATCTAGGTAATTAAGTCCAGGTATTTTGCTGGTACTAGGTAAAAACAGAGTTAATTTAATATTTAGAAACAAAAAAGAACCGACCACAGCGAAAAAAACCTATAATATAGGCTTTAGGTGAAAACCGAATATCGCATGTTTACTTAATGGGTTGACTCTGAAGTAGTGTCACCAAAAAAAAATACTAGTAACTGTTTGTGCAAACAAAACTAAAAACATCTCCAGTTCTCTAGCTATTCAATGAGGTACAATAGTCAAATAAAATGTTTATTATTCTTGGGAAAATTGGGCGACAAAGTAGATAAGGTAGCGGGCTCTAAGATGACCGGTGATTTAAACAAAGAGTTTTAAGATGTTGTAAGGGCAAAATTATTTTATTTTTAACGCCCGATGTCCAAAAGGGGGTGTTATAAGTTTGAAGCGTCTGTCAGTCTGTCGTTACAGAAATACATCATCTGTGAAAATTTCAACTGTCTAGCTACCACGGTTCATGAGATACAGCCTGGTGACAGACAGACAGACAGACAGACAGACAGACAGACAGACAGACAGCGAAGTCTCAGTAATAGGGTCCCGTTTGGCACACTTCGGGTACGGAACCCTAAAGATTATCCTAACATGCTTGAATTTACAATATTGGACAGTAATAAGAACTAGCTATGTTATGTATTGTGAAATATATGTATTAGGCAAAACATACTCACTTTTCTCAATTGCAATATCCTCTTGCTCTGTGTCTGGTAACTATGACTGGTCCTGACATGCCTCAAACAGAACTCCTTATTCAGCCACAGACTAAGGCACATTGTACACTCTATCACGACTATCTTCGAGTCGTCGTGCACCTCAACTTCGTGCAACAATTGCAAGCAACCACTCGGTAACATGTCAAGGCAGCCTTTAATCGAACACTTCTTAGCACCCCCAAATACGGTCTGATGCAATTCAAGAAAGTAGGTGGACTGGAAATGGCCTTCACAAAATCTACATAGTACAGTGTCCTGTTTTGTTGCACAGTGGTGCCAGATTGGGGGCGCGGCGTGAACCAACTTGCATCTTTTGCATTTCAACAGTGTAACTGTGGTTATTTCGTCCGATCGAACTGTGTGCTCTCTTTGCTGGTGTTTGACTAACGCGTTGGCCGTCGGAGAATAGTATCTGCACACTACACATTGGTAGGACGCATAGATTTTTTTTTTGCAGAATTGCTCGTGGGTTTTGAGCTGGTCTCGCGTTTCGTATATGCCGCCGCACATGCATATTTTCGGGTAGCAGCTGCTGAGGTGTTCTAGGCAGGAGCCTCGGTGGGAGGACATGTCGTCGCAGGGTCCTGCAACTCCGCAGACACACTCGACCAGTGCGACCGAGTGCTCTTCAAGTTGTTCCTGACTGTCGAAGGTCAGCTTACATAGCAGGCATTTGAAAATCACGACTCGCTGCCTTCTGTTGTTTAGGAGTAGCGGCAATGGCCCGTTTTCGAAATCTGACCAGAAAGCGTAGACGCGTATTTTTGTTCGGTTCACGACTTCTGTGCCGAATTTGAGCTCGCGTCGATGCGTTCTGTGTTTCAGGTGATGTTTGAAGTCTGTATAGTGTTCCCAGGACAATCGGCACACGTAGCATTTGTAGCATATTATTTTGATTGACGGGTCGTTAAGACACCTGTACTCGTGCACAATTCCGAAGTCTATGCTGTCATAGAACTTGGCCAGTGAAGCGTTGGTGATGCAAGAATGTGTTGTGTATCCCGTCTCTGGAATAAGATCGCTATTGCTAGTCTTCTCGTCGGCCACGACATAGAAAATGTCCTTACTGCCCAAACATTTTATGTCCAGCACACGCCTGTGACTGTAAAGATGATCGTGGAATTCCAAGAGGTCATTGCCCCAACTCGAACAGCACAATTTACATATGTAACAGGATTTCTTTTTAATAAGAGCCAGATCGAATTTGAATCTGTGCATTACCCTAAACATTTTAGCATAGTAGATTCCTCTTTTGTGGGACCAGAATCCTTTGTATTCAGATTCGTTCGTAGACTCGTCAATCTTGGCATTTGGGGGCTGATTCTTCAGACCATGCGCAAGTAGGTCCGTTTCACTTTTAAAATTTGTAATTCGTGTCTGCCTTTCACTGGTGGATGGTGTTTCTAGTTTATACTCATTAAACTCTGCGAGCAGATCCGGTGAGCTTTGTATAAGTTTGGACATCATATACCATTTTGATGTGTTTGGGTCTATCAACTCTGTCATGTCAGGATTTTCAGGATATTTCACATAACTGTGCTCTATCAAAACAGAATGCTTTGCACCAGACCCGGGACCAATTATCATAGGGACTTCTGAAGCCAAGGGCTTTAGTAGACTACGTGTTTTTATTTTAGTTTGATGGCATGGAACATGCCAGAGTATTTTAGCTTCAATAATCGTTTCTACAGTGTTAGCATCTTCTTTATCATTTTGCTTGTTTAAAACTGAACTTTGTTCCACTATTTTATAATCTTCTTCAGAATGTGTAGATATTTCTGACTTTACTTTTGTTAAGTCACTTTCTCCTACTTCTATTTTCATTTCATCCAAGTTGTTCATTGTTTCTTCAATCTTGATATTGACTGCATAATCATCATGACTGTTTCCTTCACCACAAGGCTCCAATTCCTCCGGATACTCCCAGTCATCATCGTCACAGATGGCAACCTCCAACTGATAGTTGGACAGTACAGACTTCTGCACTTCATTAACATTTCCTTGTTTTTCTTCTGCGTCAGGTTCTGTATTTCTGTTTATGCTTTCTTCTGGCTTTATCTTTTTGACCTGAAATTAAGAATAAACAGAGATTAACCACATTTAGGGCAATTTGCACCAAAAACACTAATTGTGATTAGCTAGCACGCTAATCACAATTAAGTTTGACATATTTCATACATTTTGACAGCTGCTCAATATAATTAACCCCTTCACTCTCAGAAGCACACCGCTATGTTATATGTGCAACGTTTAATTATAAGACTGATCATTTAGATATTGTGTTCCTTTTATATTATTAATATTTACTGTTCCTTGAAGTGTTATTTGTTTTACTTTTGAATGTTTATTTTATGTTGTGTGTGTATGATGATATGTTTTAAATGTTTTAATATGGAAATGATGTAGATAGATGTTTCTGGAATAAAACCTATTATTATTATTATATTATTTAAGTAAACAAGTCTCAACTCTGAAGATACACCGATCTGTACAACGTGATCCCCTTCGTGTCATCTGTAACACGTGATATTGGCGGAATTACTGTAGGGATCCACAGTAGAAGCCATTAATCCCAAAATTGAATTGAATCGAACAACCAAACAATGGAGAACTATTTTTATATAAGATTTGTCGGAAAACCAGTTACAATGCTTATCGTAATTAAGTTTTTGGTCCAAATGGACCTTACCGCGCCGTACCCAGAGTCATTTATTGATTCATAATTTCATAATTTCTTTATTGCACACAAAAAGTTACATGGGACGATAAAAACAAAGAAAACGTGTACAATTCGATGGATCCCACTTTTGATTTGGATTATAATTCTTCCAATGCCCCGATAGACATTTCCTCAGTAAGAATTACCCGTAAACTAATCTTGAGACATTTAGATAAAGTAGATGTTAATAAGGGAGCAGGTCACGATGGGATCCATCCTATTTTTATCTCGAAATGCTCCTCCTCACTTTCCATACCGCTTACCATCATCTTTAAAAAGTCACTAAATGAGGGATGTTTTCCAAATTTTTGGAAAACTGCAATAGTAACGCCTATACATAAGGGAGGTGAGAGGTGCGACGTAAAACAGTACAGGCCTATATCAAAACTATGTATTTTTGGTAAAATATTTGAAAAAATTGTAACACAAGAACTTTCTCAAACACTGTCACGTCACATCTCTCAATTCCAACATGGTTTTTTTAAGGGTCGTAGTGTTGACACAAACTTGGTCACTTTTACAGATTTTGCTATTAATGCTATGGACGCTGGATGTCAGGTTGATACCGTGTATACCGATTTTTCAAAAGCATTTGATAAAATTAACCATAATACACTCCTTTCCAAACTTCTGAAGATCGGTATACACGGTGATCTGTTTAGATGGTTGAAGTCCTACATAAGCAACAGGAGTCAAGCTGTCTCGTTAAAAGGATACACATCTGACTTTCTATCCATTGGCTCTGGCGTGCCCCAGGGTTCCCATTTGGGCCCATTTTTGTTTACCCTATACATTAATGATATTATGAATATTTTCTCAGACTCATGTCATTTGGTCTATGCGGACGATACTAAGATTTTTAAAGTAGTCTCAACCCCAGAAGACTGCACCTTACTTCAATCTGATCTAAACAATTTCATAACTTATTGTGCCCGTAATCAGTTATTACTTAATGTAGATAAATGTTATACAATAACATTTACCAGGAAACTTAATCCTATATTGACTGATTACAGCCTCAATGGTATTCAAATAAAAAGGGTAACGCAGATTAGGGACCTGGGGGTAATGCTGGATTCTAAACTTCATTTCAATATACATATCGACCATATTATCGCTCGAGCCTACCAAAAGCTTGGTTTCATTCTGCGTCTTTCAAAACCCTTCAAGCGAGCGAAAACGATTATAACGCTATACTATGCATATGTGCGTAGTATTTTAGAATTTGGTTGTGTAGTGTGGAATCCCCACTATGCAGTACACATTGCTCGTCTTGAAAAGATTCAGAATAAATTTTTAAAATCATTAGACTACAGGATTGGCACCAACTATAATGATAATAAAAGGTTGTGTGATAAATTCAATATTGCCTCCCTAGAAAGCAGACGCACTTTTTTAGATGCCTCATTTCTTTATAAATTATTAAATGACCACATAGACTCGGCATGTTTACTTGAGAAGGTAAACCTGTTTGTTAACCGCTTCTCCTCACGTTCAAAGAAAACATTTTATTCTTCCCTATGTAGCACAAATTATGCAAAAAACACATTCTTTCGACGGTCCTTTGAAACTTATAATAAAAGACTGATAGATATAGATATCTTCGCAAACTCACTTCCTAGCTATAAACGACAAATAAAAGAAATTCTTTTTAAGTAAGTAGGTAATTTAAATACAATCATGCTCGAATATTTTCACAACACTTTAATTGTATTGATTAATGGTACTCCAGGTCTTTAAGTAAACTATCCAAACAACCATGTTTTGTAAGTGACTGTTTGTTACCTGAATAAAATAAAATAAAAAAAAAAAAAAAAGGCGAGCTTATCTCTAATAAGAGACTCTTCCAGCAAACCAAATAGGGATTAAGGATTACTAACTAAGTAAACGATTTTGTAAGTAAATTCAAATTTGGAACTGACTTAATGGTTGATTAAATCTCTCTGAGTGCAGCGGTTAGTAGTTAACTTGAGTTACAAGATAATAATAAGTGAGCATTATTTAATATTTTATAATTAGTACCAATGAGATGAAGTAATTTTTCTTAAGTACAATATAAGTACAGACTTTCTAATGGTGATGGAAAACCTCGCGAGAAAACCTTCATTACTCCATAGCTGCGGCGATGGGCTAGCACCCTGTCACGCAAAATGGAGGATTGAATCACTGAGTGAAAGTGGGCTCAGTTGTGCCTCTGCCACCCCATATGCGAAAAGGTGTGATCATCTGTCAAAATTTCTGCTGTCTAGCTACCACGGTTCATGAGATACAGCCTGGTGACAGACAGACGGACGGACAGCGAAGTCCCAGTAATAGGGTCCCGTTTGGCACCCTTCGGGTACGGAACCCTAGAAAGGAGCAAACATTTTTTAATTTTAATTTTATTTTGAATCATCAGCAACAATCTACACATTTGCAAGGCTTAAAGAGTAGGCTAGTGGATTCTGTCACCTGAAGAATCACTGCCATACAATATGTTAATAGTTACATGGCACTTACTGCCATACAATATGTTAATAGTTACTTGGCACTTACTGCCATACAATATGTTACTAGTTACATGGCACTTACTGCCATACAATATGTTACTAGGTAGTTACATGGCACTTACTGCCATACAATATGTTACTAGTTACATGGCACTTACTGCCATACAATATGTTACTAGTTATAAGGCACTTACTGCCATACAATATGAGAGAGCTCTAGTATAGTAACTTTCTTATTTTTGTTACAGCAGGCGGCTCCAGTTTATCACCTTTTTTTACACCCTAGATCGCCACCAATATCATGTCATGTGTAGCCCACTTTACAAGTGAAGATGATCATTATGTTTATAAATTGGGTGCAGATGATGACCTCATAGGTCTACAAATGTAGATATTCCTCTCTAGACAAAAATGTTTTTGTTTATCAATACTTTCCAAAAACAACCGACAATCAATCCAAACAAAGAAATAACCTCAAACTGAATTCAGTTTACATTAATTTCTACAGTTCTCCTAATTTTTTTCATACACAAAATGTTAAAATCTATTAAGGACATAGGCCGAACAACAGAGAGAGGGTTAAATCAATTTTACCTTGCAATTTTTGTGTTTATTTATTTATTTAGGAAGCCAACAGCATTAATTACAAAATGTTAATTCAATAACTTATGAGATAAGCCAATTACAGGTTTCCATTGATTAGGTACTTAAATTATTTTTTTAAATTATAAGTACTTTTACTTAATTAACAATTTTGCCATTTATTGCCTAATGATAGCTAGAAAACTACCTACTGTAGAATATTACATGGTATTTTCTCGTTAGTCAACCTCTTTGTTTGGGCCGCTCAGTAGGTTATGTGTGTCAAATAAAAATAACTTCAACAAATACCTACTACCCTCAAGTGTACAATTTTCGCAAATTACCTACAATGTTTTGTGTTTACCCACGAAACCACAAAACAATAAGGCGAATAATTTCAAATCTCGAGCATGAAACATAACCTTGAGGCTATTTGCGGACAAAACATTACAAAATGGTGGTACCTTCAATAAGTGCAGTACCTCTTCGCCGTCATCCACGTCAACGAGCGCACGAGGCACCAACTTGGACTTCCTCGCCCGTTTTTTTCCACATTCACTCATGTTAATCCACTTTTTTCGGCTCACTGCATCGTTAACACTAGATAAATTGATAACATTCACTGAATTAAACTGAATTTCGTAATTTTGAGACTCGCTCGCGTTACCTACCTACCTCAAAAAATCAGGAACAGAACAACTGGCAAGTTGAAAATGATTCTATTCAAACGTGAACTCCAAAATTTTCCTTTGTTTTGCTAAGACACTAGCGCTACTTTGACGCAACGAGTTGACTTTTAAAATAAGTCGGTTAGTATGTCAAAACGTACGTTGATGGAGACATGCCGGTAGTTCATGAAATGATAAACTAGAGTTTCTAATCACGAGGGGGGCAGAGAATACAAAAGTATTTTATTTATAATATGTAAAACTAATATTAGAAATCACACGGTGATAGAGCTGTGGAGGTTTGTTAGCTTAGATATACCTTACTAATAAGAAAATAATGAACGAATCGCGGGGATGGTAACGAAACGTGAAACAAGACGAGTCAGCTAAGCAACTTTTTAAGCTTTCCCATTCTATAAAATTAAATTTTGATCAGCAGGTCAAAATAAATAATGATATTAATTTGTTGGTACCTACTAAAACTATTAGAAAATTTATGCAAATAATTTTTTCATGTGTTCATGATAGAATTACGTAGACAGAAAAAGGAATTACTACTTTACGTTCCTCTTCACTCAAAAATAAAGAAATTGCTACGATTTTTTTTTGCATTGTGCCGACGATTCTGCTGTGGGCTGTGTGTGGTGGTGGTGGGTGGCACAGACAGAACACAATGTGGTGGTGAGCACAGTGGTGACTGACTGCTCTGCTGGGATAATGAGGTTTAAATAATTCTTCACGAAGATACTACTGGTTACGCCGAGTGCCTTGGTAGGTACCTGAGTGCTGCGTGGAGGGGGTAACGGCCCATGGGTAAAAGAGAGATAGATACATACATACGAGAAAAGTGACAGCTCGCGGTACCAAAACTTGTCAAGGCCTATACAGTACGGGGCCATTTTTTTGGCACGTCAAGTCTCGTCTCGCTCTCTCTCTCCTGCCAAGTCCAACGCCGCCGAGTAATATACTCAGGTCAGGGCACGTTCGGGTACCCGGCGCCGTGCCAAAACAATGGCCCCTTACTGTACAAAGATGTACACAGTCTTCTAATGGCAAGAATCAAGGTCAAGAAATGGGGACGGGCAGAAAGTATGAAATGAAATACCAATTTGTCCACTAATTACATTTATTTATATTACAATATACAAAAGCGATTCACTTTCTCTCTACCATCTTCTCCGGTAGTCCCAATAGTTTCCTCACACTTTTATCATAAGCCTCAACCGTTGCCTCGCTTTCTCCATCATTAAGCAGTCCTGATACCGCTTCTTTGTACTGTGATGCATTGTTTATTACTGCAATATCATAATTTTTGTATTCCTCATTGCTCAAGACTTGCTCTTCATTCTTAATTTTCAAAAACCACTTTACTAATGTTTTCTTGGACGCGTTGTTGTCCCAATCATAATACTCCATATCTTCTTCTGTTTTCTCTCCTTCCCACTGCTCTTCGTTCCACGATTCGTGATAGCATGCTGTTAGTAAATAGTTGACATAGTCTAAATTCTGTTTTCGCAACGGACATCTTTCTGCTGTAATAGTCACCAAGTCTGTCTCCTTATTGTAACGGTCACCAATCAAACGAAGGAATTTATCCTTTGCATGTTTGTCAAGGTTCAGGTCAGACAATTTGACACGAAGTGTGACAATTCTTGCTAGAGGATTTCTGATGGTAGGACTGGCATGGCAATAGTCTGACGTTATGATTTCAACTGGATAATGCTTTTCAATAGCTTCTTCTGAGGTCAGCAGTTTCGGCCACTGGGTGCAATACTTTTTGATAGCTTCACATTGCGTCTTGATGACTGGTGGAGTCAAGTGTAGAAAGTTGGGTATTTTCATGAGTTCCGCATTAGCCTTTTTGCCTGGTGGGGCTTGGCCTCGTGGGACATATCCCTGGCGAAGTGGCAGTGGCACAGATGAGGGATGGAACGTCTTTGGCCCTGGCCAGACGTTGCCCCAATTCTGAAAATAGATAAAATACATTAAAAGGAACAGATAACATCTTAGGGAAATATTTTTGCAAGGAACCCCTGTTATTAATTTCTTAATCCTGTCAACCCAGCTTATAATGCTAGAACCTATTTTTTTATTTATTTATTGGTAGGTAGGTAAGGCCTGTGTCAGTCATTATCATCATCATGATGATCATATCAGTATCTGTGGACCACTATTAGGTATAAGGCATTCTTTGCCAACTAATCTGATCCTAAACTAATCAAATCCAGAACCAGCATGCCAAGCGCGACAAGGGTTTTGTCACGTGAAATTGGGCAGAGCTAATTATAACTGTTTCTCTCAAAACCAGCATCACATTCAGCAAGCTATAACCAGGGCTGGATAACAGTAATATCCGCCGCAGTGTTGGTAATACCCGGTCGAGTTTACTTGAGACCTCGCTGGGATGCAATTGCCTTAAAAGCGCCGTAATGAAGCCACGAATCTGGTATCAAGTTAACTCGACGGGGCAGTAATGTCATAAATGTTACAAGATATCTCACCTGGTCGGTGGCCATCGTGTCTGTGCGGTCTGGCTGCACATCGCTCCGTCTCACAGTTCGCCGCTGCATTCTCTCCCGTTTCTTCAGAATGTCCAGAACCCTGAATTCCTCCTCATCCTCTTTCAATGGTAACTCAGAAGCGCTCGAGTTGAAACGCCAGAACTTCGCGTTGGCGGCCGTGACAAGGTGCGAGACCTTGTAGTGTTTTATGAAGACGCTCATTTTGGACGCAGGGAAACTGGTGGTTTTATAAAAGTTGAGGCATTTTTGTGACTGGCAGGGAAAAAGCAATTGGAAATCACAGCTGGAAAACTTGGATTTTATTTTGAGGTTATAAATATAAATTATGAATCTGTCAAACATAAAAACGAGTTGACGTTACGTTTCGTTTTACGCAACCAACGATGCGGTATAGGAGTTAGTTATTGTTCTGAGTAATTTTTCAACTATTCCCTTGAATGGGCAACACGATCAGTTTCGAATCAAATGTCGGGCTTTGTCGTCAAAATTAAAGGTGAATTTAAATTATTAACCCATTGGATTGGACAGGCAGGACAGGATTAACCAGTTCTTCAACGCCCCTTGTGGACCCCATTGCCCGAAGCTCTGCCACACGCACGCAACGCAGTTCTGGAGCTAATTTCTTCCCCTGTAGTCCCGTTGTCCACCCCCTGTCTGTTCCCCACCTGTGCGCTGTGGGGACAAGGAAACTGTAATAAAATAATTTACTTTATGTCCCGTTGTCCACCACCTGTTGGTCCGCCACCACCTGTTGGTCAACGAAACTGTAATAAAATAATAAAATAATGTCCTGCCCCTCTAGACAAATTACGCTAACGCTAGCGAAACGAAACGATAACTTTTTATTTTATGTATGCAATTTGACATTTGGCTTCGCTATGGTGTCTTCGGTGTCTTGGGTGTCTTCACGCACGTAGCGATTCCAAATGTCAAATCGCATACCTACATAAAAAGATAAAAAGTTATCGTTTCGTTTCGCTATCCTTCGCGTTTAACTTTGTCCACAGGCACTGTTGTCCCCCCCATTATTCATTTTCTGGTGAAATGGTGGACAACAAACTGACCCGATGTCCCATCATCAAATTAAATCTCAAAATAATTTTTGGGATTTTAATTCTCAATTGTGCCAAATGCCAATCTATATTATAGAGGCCTCTTGCTTGACTTCCAACCACGTAGAAGACTTGAGCCGTGAGCCTCAAGTGATAGATAGATAGATAATCCATTTATCTTCAACTCAACCTGACTGACCACACCACACGCACGACCATCGATCGATTGACCAAGACGGGGACGGGACGAGACGGGCGCGGACGATGCACAGCACGCTGCATGCATGCAAATCACAGAGAAAGTAATCACTCATGCAAATACAACCCTCGGACCTCAGACGCATGCACAACCAACCACCAAACCACAACAAGCCAGCAGCTGCATGCATAGATAACGAGGATTGACGATAAACCTCGTTTCCGGTTTCGGAATGTTTTATTTCCGTTTCCGTGATCTTATTGTGGATTAGTGGGAAAAATCTAGACCAACATAAAAAAACTAAATTGGCGCGTGAATTGAAAAAGTTACGGGACTTACCACAAAAAAATAAACTCCCGTTCAACACCTGTTTAAAATCCAAAATGTATGGGATTTGACGTTTGTTTTGAGGTTAAACAACGTTTAATCTTTTTTGTGGTAACAGGGTACATGTTTTATTTTGGGCTTTGGGAGCTAGAGCTGAGCTACAGTACAGTACACAAACTTGCGTTGCTTTGTCATTGTATTTTCTTTCTACTGCATTTCTAGTTCTTATGTTATGTGCTTTTGAAGCAGAAGAAATATAAACGATAAGAATTATACTATTGACCAAAATTCATTCGCAAAATGAGTTACGAAGACTACGGTAAGTTGCAAGAGTTGTAAATTTTCCTGAAATTGTGTAGGTACAAATGTACCAATTTTCTGATACGATGAATATTTTCAGTTCTTCACACTCGGCACAAATGCGCGCTAGCCGTGGCCATAGCCGTTTCTAACAGCAAACCTGCCAACCTAACCATTGACGAATATGTTCACAAATTACGCCACACGTTGCAACCAGCTGACGCAATGGACGCGGACGACTTTAGTGTAAGCAGCCAAGACTTCGAGATGCCTATGGAAAATGTATGTATCATTTCTACCCCTACCACAGAGTGACGAACGAAATACATAAATAGCTAAATACAGGATGTAGGTAACCAAATTTCAAGTCATTGGGTCATCAGTTCTATAGAGAAAGTTATGTCCTTATCAACAACCCTTTCACACTACACTTTTCTATTACAGCCTGCATTTATCAGTAAAACTTGTGTTTTCTCTCTCATACTATTCTACTTGTCTTCCCCCTCAGACCATATTGTCATATCCTATGTATTCGCTCATAAAAAGTTATAAGTAGTCGCTAATTTACCACACGCCCTCTACGAACGCTCCGCACAACGCTAACCCCCGGTTTCCGAGACGCTGATCAAAATTAACGATTAGTTAACAGAGCAATTAATTAATTTCAGCTACTCACGTGCTGCTATCAGCCAATCCGTGCCATTTGAATTAACCATTAACCTAATAAGAAAATGTATGCAATGCTTCGCAAAGTCACGTAATACTAAATCTAAATTATATCCATTCTTCTTCTTCTTCATAAGGTGCGTCTTCACTTCAGGTTGGCGTCAGCTCTTTACCTAGCGCATTAACTTTTGTACGCTTTGTTATCTACTGCAAATACAATTACTACAGAAACACATCAAAAATATGTCCAAAAGGCGAGCTTTTATCTAAACGAGATCATTTTCAGATCGCATCACTCCAAATGACTGGCCAAACGGATAGCCTCGCAATATTAGATGGGTATGACGTTGAAATGTTGCCAAAAGGTCACGAAACAAGTAATATTGTTGAAATGCAAGCGGACGATACTGTGCAATTGTTGAGATATAACGGTAGAGTCATGGCTGAGAAGGCGGTTGTGCAACGCAACGTGGAAAAGGTATCCATGTAAAGTAAAGTAAAGTAAAGTAAAAATTTTCGACGGACGGACGGACCGACGGACGGACAGACAGCGAAGTCTCAGTAATAGGGTCCCGATTGGCACCTTTCGGGTACGGAACCCTAAAAAGGCACAATAAAACACTGAGATATTTTATTTTATCCACAAATTAATGTATTTGTAACCCGGACAAAATATAATTTGTTTGTTATGCAGATGCCACCCTATTCCACTAAAACTGAAGAACAAAAAACTGCTAAAAGTACAATTGGTAAAGCAACAGAAACCTCCACCAACGTGGTAGATGTCACTAAAGACTACATTAGGAAACGGCCAAGAAATATCAATGAAGATGCACAAACAGAAGTTGAATCACAAGAGACACAGATCTATACTGTGCCGGGTTTTTCAGAACCCTATACCCATGTCAATGAAACCCAGGATGTAAAGAAATATGATATATTAGAAAAATTCATCTTGGGTGTTAAGAAGCCGAAATTGCAAGGAAAAAATGAGAATTCTGTGAATATACAGAATGTTCTAAGTAGAAATGTAGTTCAACAAGACAAAGGAGCTAGAGACAAAACTAATGTTTTGAGTAAGAAGAGAGTGGATACGAAAGATGCAATTGATGAAGTTGTTTCTTGCAATCCAAAAGAAATCATCTTGGAAAGTAGTAATAAAGTAATGGCGAATATCAAAAGATTTCAAAACACCCGAATTGTGGATATTTTACTTGGTGACAGTCAAATGGCAACTGATAATATAAAATCAACTGCAAAACAATTCGCCCAAACAAAATTAAACAATGACATTAAAGTAGAACAAAAGAAGAATAGTGAAGTCAATTTAGATGCTAAAGAAATAAATGATGTCAGCAAAAGAATACAAAACAATCAAATTGTAATATATACACAAAATAAAGATATATTGATTGGAGTTAGTAACACTCAAAACAGCAGTGACATCATAGCAACAACAGAAAATACATCAGATGGTAAGAATATCGAAGTAATGCAACAAGAGAAAATTGATTCCAAAGAAATGAAGAAATATAATAAAGTAACTCAAATTTCAACTGCTGATATTGAACATATTGATAATGATAAGGCTAGATACATTTCAGAAAATGATTTTTCAAAATCAGTAGGTAAATATGAAACAAAAGTAAAACAAACTAACGCAGAAGCTGATATGTGGGATGACATAACACACGTATACAAAGAAGCAGACACAACTATAGATAGCGGAATGGGAAGAACACTAAACGAAACAGGAACGCCGAATGTAACACAAAATACTAACACACAAGAAGACAACTTTTCAAACACAAAAATCGTAGACAGTCTTATAGGAAGAACGCAAAATACTAACAAAACCGCTGTTGAGAATGGGAAAGAAATTGATAAAATTGGAAATAAAGTTTTGAGTACCACACATAATATGATAATATACCAAGGAGACGAAGGCACAAATGGAAATAGAGTAAATACAATTAAACAAATTGCAGACAGAAGATATCGTAATAGAGAATTCATAACTCAGGATAAAGAAGTAGAAGAAATATCTCAAAATAGAGAAGATGAACTAGAAGATATGGATGAAGACAAAAGAAGCATAGACGAGTTATCAGAAGATAGAGAAATTAACGTGATACCGTACAAGGTTATTGAAGAAATGAACAGAGTTAAGAGTTTTTTGAAGAAAAACTCTGATTGTTTGGATGGATGTTCTGGGGATTCGGCTTACAGAGGTCAAAGGACGCAGCTTACTATAAGTAAGTAACATTGGGACAAATGTTAAAGCAAACGTACCGATCGATCGGAAATCGATGTGATCAGAGCAACAATTTTTCACTTCTCCAAATAGTCAGGGCATAATGTAAATAGCAATGTATGTGCCTGTATGTAAATGTTTATGTTATGTTAGTAAGGTTGATTTGATCAAATCGGTTTAATACAAAAACTTGGTCGGAATGTGATTTATGAACAACCCCTTATAATTTTACTACTCCTGGAAAAACCTAAATAGTTATTATTTCTCTTAGACGACCTCTGCAGCGTTGAAGCTAGAGGAGGCTCTGCCTCCCAAGAGGTGCCGGTTCGAATCCTGCTTGGGAAGAAAGAAAAATCCCTAGGTCTTGTATGTTTGATTGAGTACATGACGTATACAGGGTGTAACAGAAAGGTGTAGCCATATTATAGAGGGTTGTTATTCTGAGCAACTTTCACTATAAAACCGATTTGATCAGAACAAAATGTTTCACTTACCAATACGTTTTGACCCGGGGGCGGTCAGCTGATTTGTATGATGTAGTTGCAGAGATGTCTCTACGCTAGCACGGCTAACTTATATACATCTCTTACCCGACAAGATAAATTCTCCAAACAAATCAGCTGATCGTCTGGCGCAAAACTTTTGGAGGAGTGCAAATGAAGTTGCTCTGATCAAATCGGTTTCCTAGTAAAAGTTGCTCAGGATGGTCTCCCTAACAACCCCCTGAAATATGAATACATTCACCTATCTTTTACACCCTGTATCCAAGAACATACATTGCATCTGGCCCCAATCTAGGACGGTCGTCTGGGGTAAGCTGTTTCTGAAGCCTACGCTCCAGCTAATCCTATGTGGGGCCAGAAGCAATCTATGTGCCTGTACAGGGTGTAAAATAAAGGGGTATACAAGCCAAAAGAGGGTTGTAGGGACATCATTCTGATCAAGTCGGTCCCATAGTGAAAGTTGTTCAGAATGGTGTGCCTAAAGAAGAAACTACATTAAAATAAATAAATAAATAATAAATAAACAACCCTCTTTCGGCTTGTACACCCCTTTCTATTACACCCTGTATATAAGTGTTTTTTCTGCTCCAGCATCCAGTAATTGGGTGAATCAATCAGGACATTGCCTCGTCGACCACCTCATCAGCTGTCCACTGACCAGGAACAGTCTGCCCTTCACAAGAGAAATATCGCAGGTAACGCAGCCGTTTGGTTAAAGCAGGTATTTACTACGGGCACAGATACTATAATATTGTATTACAGATAGACCACCTAGAACAAAATATGACACCGGCGTAAACTGAGATGCCACGGAAGCTTCTTTAGTTCGAGGCCATTGTCGCTTGGTGCGGCACCATCGAAAAATTGCAAATACCACGAGATAGCGCTAACATATATAGGATTTATTCTAAGTTTAGCGCCACCTAGAAGTATGTTAACTGAAATCATGGCGTTAAATTAAAAGTACAAATCTTACTCCTCACGCCATCTCTTTTTTATGAAGGGTTACTAATTCTAATTTGTATGGGATGAGCACCCTGTGCTACAGGTATGTTTCTGTATTATGTTTTCTGTGCAATAAAGTATAAAGTAAGTATGTAAGTACTTATAGTCTATTCGTAATAAGAATGCAATAAAGTCATCACTGTCCGGCGGCCTAGCCACGCCCCGTAGCCAATCAAATCGTTTCCAATTATCAAGCCAAGTTCACAGTGACCAGGGCCCTAATGCTGCTCTGAGAATTTCACATAAATTTCATTACTATTTCATTACTATTCCATTGTATACACCCAATCAAGGAGGATAATAATTTAGGAGAATACCAAATGACGCCATTTTGGGTGTTTGCAATGGAATAGTAATGAAATATAAGTGAAATTCTCAGAGCAGCATTAGGCCCCTGTTGAAGGCAAACTTTCGAACGCGAAGGTTGTCCTGTCCTGTGAGTGTGTGTTAACAGATTTAAATTTAAATTTCACTGCATTCTTATCACGAATAGACTGTAGTAAGTTAATAACAATCCTGGGCCGTTAATTGAAAACCGCGCTTTATTTTAAACCTGATTAAAATCTAGACTAGGTTTGACGTCGATTAATGTCTATTGCAAGGGGATGAGAACTGGATTTCCCCTAATTTTAATGTATTTTTTTTTAGGGTTCCGTACCCGAAGGGTGCCAAACGGGACCCTATTACTGAGACTTCGCTGTCCGTTCGTCCGTCCTTCTGTCTGTCACCAGGCTGTATCTCATGAACCGTGGTAGCTAGCAGTTGAAATTTTCACAGATGATGTATTTCAGTTGCCGCTATAACTACAAATACTAAAAATCAAAAGAAATTTAATATTAAGGGGGGCTCCCATACAACAAACGTGATTTTTTTTGCTCATTTTTGCTCGATTTTGATAATGGTAGCAGGTAGACGCTTAAAATGTTCACAATATATTGAGTATATTATTTACTTAAAAAATAAATAATTAAATTAAAATTAAATTAATATTTAAGGGGTGGCTCCCATACAAAATTATTATTTTTTGCGGTTTTTTATAGATAATGGTACGGAACCCTTCGTGCGCGAGTCCGACTCGCACTTGGCCGGATATTTTTCCTTTTCGGCAGGAGAATGACAATCTCTTGACTGAAGGGCTCCGTGGTCTAGTGGGTTTTAGCTTGCTTCTCGCGCAGGAGATGCAAGTTCGAATCCCAGTGCTGACCAATGAGATATTTAATTTATCAGGACATTACGAATGCTCTAACGGTGATGGAAAACATCGTGAGGAAACCTTCTACTCCGAAGCTGCGGCTCACGCAAAAATGAGTAACTAAAGCCTAAAAGTGGACACAGTTCTGCCACCGCATATGAGATAATTGAAACAAAAAGTAAACTTTAGAAAAAACCGACTTCCACAAACCCTATTTGATTAGTTTGAGTTTAATACAAACTGTAACCCCTTAGCCCCCCCCCCCCCCCCTTGGGGAATTAATTTTGTCAAATCCCATATCAGTGCTACCCCACGCTACTAAGGAACCCCTGTACAAAGTTTCATGGCTCTAGGTCCATCGGTTTAAAAGGCGTGACGCTGCGTTAGTGTTTCATGTTATGTTACAGGTTATGGGACAGCTCACAGATAAACTACACTCTGAACAAAACTCTCCGACATTTCTTGACGAAATTCTCGACCATATCAAGAGTTCTTTGAAACATATTTATGAGGACGACGAGATTGTGGTGAGCAAGCATGATTTATTTCAGGGGTTTCGAAATATCTGGACGAGACGGGGGGCGAGCCCGTCGGCGAAGACCTGGGCCGTGATTCTGTACGCGAAACCGTATGACAATACCTATAGTGAGGGCTCAAAATCTTATGACAATACCTATAGTGAGGGCTCAAAATCGTATGACAATACCTATAGTGAGGGCTCAAAATCGTATGACAATACCTATAGTGAGGGCTCAAAATCATATGACAATACCTATAGTGAGGGCACAAAATCGTATGACAATACCTATAGTGAGGGCTCAAAATCTTATGACAATACCTATAGTGAGGGCTCAAAATCGTATGACAATATCTATAGTGAGGGCTCAAAATCGTATGACAATACCTATAGTGAGGGCTCAAAATCTTATGACAATACCTATAGTGAGGGCTCAAAATCGTATGACAATACCTATAGTGAGGGCTCAAAATCGTATGACAATACCTATAGTGAGGGCTCAAAATCGTATGACAATACCTATAGTGAGGGCACAAAATCGTATGACAATACCTATAGTGAGGGCTCAAAATCTTATGAAAATACCTATAGTGAGGGCTCAAAATCTTATGACAATACCTATAGTGAGGGCTCAAAATCGTATGGCAATACCTATAGTGAGGGCTCAAAATCGTATGACAATACCTATAGTGAGGGCTCAAAATCGTATGACAATACCTATAGTGAGGGCTCAAAATCGTATGACAATACCTATAGTGAGGGCTCAAAATCTTATGACAATACCTATAGTGAGGGCTCAAAATCGTATGACAATACCTATAGTGAGGGCTCAAAATCGTATGACAATACTTATAGTGAGGGCACAAAATCGTATGACAATACCTATAGTGAGGGCTCAAAATCTTATGACAATACCTATAGTGAGGGCTCAAAATCTTATGACAATACCTATAGTGAGGGCTCAAAATCGTATGACAGTACCTATAGTGAGGGCTCAAAATCGTATGACAATACCTATAGTGAGGGCTCAAAATCGTATGACAATACCTATAGTGAGGGCTCAAAATCGTATGACAATACCTATAGTGAGGGCTCAAAATCTTATGACAATACCTATAGTGAGGGCTCAAAATCGTATGACAATACCTATAGTGAGGGCACAAAATCGTATGACAATACCTATAGTGAGGGCTCAAAATCTTATGATAATACCTATAGTGAGGGCTCAAAATCGTATGACAATACCTATAGTGAGGGCTCAAAATCGTATGACAATACCTATAGTGAGGGCTCAAAATCGTATGACAATACCTATAGTGAGGGCTCAAAATCGTATGACAATACCTATAGTGAGGGCTCAAAATCGTATGACAATACCTATAGTGAGGGCTCAAAATCATATGACAATACCTATAGTGAGGGCACAAAATCGTATGACAATACCTATAGTGAGGGCTCAAAATCGTATGACAATACCTATAGTGAGGGCACAAAATCGTATGACAATACCTATAGTGAGGGCTCAAAATCTTATGACAATACCTATAGTGAGGGCTCAAAATCGTATGACAATACCTATAGTGAGGGCTCAAAATCGTATGACAATACCTATAGTGAGGGCTCAAAATCGTATGACAATACCTATAGTGAGGGCTCAAAATCGTATGACAATACCTATAGTGAGGGCTCAAAATCGTATGACAATACCTATAGTGAGGGCTCAAAATCGTATGACAATACCTATAGTGAGGGCTCAAAATCGTATGACAATACCTATAGTGAGGGCTCAAAATCGTATGACAATACCTATAGTGAGGGCTCAAAATTACGGTTTTGGCTTGTCGACCGCGCTTATAATAATTAAAAAAAAAAACGCGTGTAGCACCGTACACGTGTTAGAAGTAAAACTTCTGTAGCTAGATCATTAAGTGGTACCTATACTATACACCTATACCTACCTATACTAAAAGAGATTTAAATTTCCAATTTTGAGATCCAATCTCTGTTTCAAGTTACTTTTAAGTTTCAGACGTCCGATTATTTGAAATTATTTTATACTTGTACTTACTTGTAATACGTCATGTCATTTATTTCCCACCATTCCTTATCTACAATTTGTCGCGCTCGTGGTGATATACTTAACTCATTCAATAGTGTCACTACTATTTGCATCTCGCTCAGATTATATACCATCTGACGTCACGTCTTTAAGCCGTCTCGCTCAAATGTATGCATTGCTTTGCTTGTCTCTGTGCCCAGTCCCTTTATTTAATTGATCGAGTACGTATTTTCAACTATTCCAAGTTAATGTGTACCTGCGGGGCTACCATAAGGCTTGCCACTCACCTAAGTCGCGCAGATAAATGACAAAGAAGATGGCTAAATCAATATATGGACGACTGCCCCAGACATGTACAAAGACTTCTCAACAGCCAATAGCATTTAAATATTCATTCATAAATTTAATTTACTGCGTCTGTATTTAGTTTGTAGAACTTGAAGAAAAAAATATTAAATATAGGTAAATAAGAGTTGTTACTCAATACTCCGTGATTCCAATATGATTCCGTGACCTTTGCCGTCGCTAGAAATAAGCACCATTTTGCAATAACATGCAACATAACGCCATCTAGCCACTCCTTTGGAAACCTCCTGTTTTCAACAGTTTTGCTAGTTGGCAATTATGTTGCATGTTATTTTTAACGATGGCAAAAGTCACTAATCAATGGCGGAATCATAGAGTATGAAGTGACAACTCTTAATTATTTAATCATTTCCTTCAAGTTCTTCAAACTAACTAAAGACGCAGTAATTTATGAGAGAATATTTAAATGCTATTAATTGGCTGTTGAGAAGTCTTTGTACATGTCTGGGGCAGTCATTTTGCCAAATTGCCAACTCCTTTCGCGTCTCAATGATGTTTCTCCATAAAATAGCGCGCATTCATTATGATATGACATTAAATTGTGACAAAATGCGTGGCTGGGGTGACTGGCGTGCCTTATGCTACCCCCGCTAACCTATACATACCTACTTTGCTAGGATTTTTTAGGGTTACTTCATCGCGAAGCGATGACGTAACTCTTATTTAATTTTATTCTTGACATTTCCTTAGTCCGCCATACGACATACCTCGATTTTTATATTTTACTTCAACATTATTGACTGGCATGAAGCATTAACTTTAAAATTACAAAAGCTTATTAAAATCAAAATCGTATAATTTCAACAGTTATAACAACAATTCAACTTTAAAATATGTATTACAAAAATTACATACAAACAAATAAGCGAAACAATAAGCCATTAAACTTATGGCTCTGTAAGCTGTAGACCTCGCTTTGGCCGTTTACTACAGATATACATTAAATAGGTAGGTATAACACGTACTTAGTAGCTAAACTGCTAATTTGTGACTTGAACTGCACTATATAATAAAAAGTGGCTTTAGTACAGTTCTAGGTACCTACTTATTGTTTTCAAGAAGTCTTAATGCAGCCATCCATCACATCGGAATTTGCTTGAAAACTAAATATCACATTTGGATGATTCTAAGTAACTTTATGCGATTACTAGCTGCCCGTTGCGCGACTACGCAGCGCGTTTTAGGTACCTATTCCATAGTTACCGGCCACAAAACGATTTTTTCATCATTTTAGAAATCCATATCGACCCGTATGTGACATTGATGAAACTCTTTTCTTACAAACTGTATGGATCGCATCGCACAGCTGTCAAACATAAGTTCCGGTTCCAACAAAGAGGTTGAACGAAGTAGTTTTTGGTCACGTCACTGGTTTTGGCGTTTGCCCCAGCCAGCGGCGGCGGCGCCATCTTGGCCATACCGGAAATCAAGAACTCGTGGAAGAATGCTTAAAATAATTTTTATTTGTTAACGTTTCATCAGGTTTTTCTCTCACTAATTAACATTCTTTATTGTACGAATGTATTATTATCTTATCTGATTAGTTAAAAACCGTATTGAAAATAGTTGCGGTTTTAAAAGTCTTCAGCCGACCCTGACGTCACCGATTCCAATTTCCGTTACATTTCTTAGCCACTCGTGATAGCACCCGGCTAGTAGCGATTGAAAAGCAAATATATGAATAACCCACAGTTGAGAGGTTAAATAAATTTTACCCCCGTGCCCCAAGAAGTTTTACTTCAAAAATTATAATAATCGAAGTTATGCCTCTGCCGCCCCATCTGGCGAAAGGAAAAGGCGTCTATGTACATCTCTAAATCGATCGTCTTTCGTTTTGAATGGTCAAGGGCGTGTGTCGGTTTGCTGGCGGTGTGACTACGGATAAACAAAATTCTCCGTAGTCACACCGGTGACTGCGGAGAAAATAATTCTCCATAGTCACACCGGTGACTGCGGAGAAAATAATTCTCCGTAGTCACACCGGTGACTGCGGAGAAAATAATTCTCCATAGTCACACCGGTGACTGCAGAGAAAATAATTCTCCGTAGTCACACTGGTGTGGTAAAATGGCGTGACTACGGATCGGTTGGGGCCGAGACGTGCCGCGCCCGCCCGCCAGCTACAAACAAACCGGTATTTAGCGCTGTCGCTATAGCTACTGACATGCGATTCGCGTGCACAATCCGGCCCCTGCTCAAGTTATTCTCACTAAGTACTAGCTCGTCCAACGTCCAAACCAGGCTCTTTTGTTCTGTTTTTTTCATAAGTTTTGGACTTTATTACGATGTGGGCACGATGTGGGTAATTTGAAAATCGCGGGCGGACGTGCTAGTGTGGGTTCTGGCAAAATAGACCGATTAGGAAAGTAGACGGATCGGAAAGTAGACCGATGGGGAAAGTGGACGGATGGGGAAAGCGGACGGATCGTACCGGAGGGCTGTAGAGATATTGAAGGAAACCTTCGATGTTGTCCATCACCGAATGTACATACATAAGACTAGCTCATTGAAACAAAGCTACGAACGGGATTCAATTCTGAGTCTCCATACTGCATTTTTGGCGATTTGCCGCAAACGACTAACAACTAAACCACGGACACTCTTTGGCCGGATGAACCGATTACGATGAACTTTTTCGTTTAGTTCGCAAAGGAAGAGCGGATGGAGCGTCTTTTACTGCTGAACCACTCGATCCACATCATCATCTTCAGCGTCCAGGAAGTCACCAGGATTCTGGAGACGTTCCACGCTGATGTGGTCGCCAGCGAGCTATACGAAGTGACCAATATAGAGCGCCTGGAGAATTCGTGCCATCTGTTCCATGCGTTGGAGATCCTTTTGCGAAGGTAATTTTTAGGGTTCCGTAGAGAAACAAGGAACCCTTATAGTTTCGTCAAGTCTGTCTGTCCGTCCGTCCGTCCGTCCGTATGTCACAGCAACTTTATTCCAAAACTATTAGGACTACACAGTTGAAACTTGGTACGTAGATGTATTCTATGAACCGCTTTACGATTTTTATACAAAAACTGAAAAAAATAATTAAGGGGGGCTCCCCATACATGAAACTGAAACCAAATTATTTTTTTATCAAACCTACATGTGTGGGGTGTCTATAGATAGATCTTCAAAAATGAAGTGGAGGTTCCTAAAACCATTTTACCTCAAAGTCAATGTTAAAGAGACAGACCCATCCAAAATGGAAAAAATTTTGTCCCCCCCCCCCTCTAACTTTTAAAGTAAGAGAGTGATAAATCTATAAAAAATATATGCTGTGTATCTCAATATAAACTTTCGATGAAAATTGGTTTGAACAAAATTTATTAAGCAGTTACAAGAAACATCCAGTCTTATAATTATTTGCTACTACGGAACCCTTCATGAGCGATTCCGACTCGCACTTGGCCACTTTTTTAACCTTGCTGGTAATAAGGGTGTCGTAAACAACTGCTCATAATTGAAACAAAAAGTAAACTTTAGAAAAAACCGACTTCCACAAACCCTATTTGATTAGATTGAGTTTAATACTAACTGTAACCCCTTATCCCCCCCCCCCCTTGGGGAATTAATTTTGTCAAATCCTATATCAGTGCTACCCCACGCGACTAAGGAACCCCTGTACAAAGTTTCATGGCTCTAGGTCCACCGGTTTAGGCTATGCGTTGCCTGCCCGTCAGCCACGCATTGTATTTGTACCTAGTATTGAGCAGATCTGGTGGCCAGTCTTCATCAGCAGTTCCGCATCACAATATTATGCTATGTGCAGTTGCACGAGTTATTATGAAAAACACAAAAATCACTATAGGTCTGCCTATAATATTTGAAGAGTTCTCTCGATTTCTCCAGGATCCCATCATCAGATCCTGACCTGGTGTCAATGGGACCACCCTTGAGGTATTACCTATACGCCGAAAAAAGATTTGTTCAAATCGGTTCATAATTGGCGGAGTTATCGCGTAACAAACATAGAAAAAAAAAAAAACATACGGGTCGAATTGAGAACCTCCTCCTTTTTTTTAAGTCGGTTGAAAATATAGGTACAGGGTGTAACAGAAAGGTGTAAGTACAGTAGAAGTAGACTAATGTCCCTACCTAACATAACAACCCCTAAAATATGGCTTCACCTTTCTGTTACATCCCGTAAAAAAAATAAAAAAATGATAGGCTGTTTTAACAGTCTAAAAGTTATATTTTGACAAGCAGTCAAATAGCGTGTTGTGCCTATACTATTAGCACAGAAGAGATAATAGTACTCCGTATAGCTATTAGCCAGATATTAAACTCACCACCTCTCTCCAGGTATTGCAACAGAAAGCAGAAGCTAACCAAAATGACTTGCTCCCAAACACAAACAGAAACAAATACACTCAAGAATACCATCACAGATGTCTGGAAAAGAAAATGGGACCCCAAATATGAGAGTAATGGATGTAACAAACTTGATTTAGGTATTACGTTGGACTGTGTGAAAATTACGGAGGTGCTGAATAAGCTTGTGATGGATTGTATGGAGGGGTATTGCTTAGTTTCTTATGCTGCGTTGCAGTGTTATAATCTGTTACAGTCGTGATGCACAATTAGGTGATAAAATCATCATCTTCATCATCAATGATCCTACATTTACCCACTGCTGGGTATAGGTACGTCTTGCTTGTACCACTGTTTCTTTGTACATAAGGATCAAATAACATTACGTTTATTGTGATTACCACACCACACAGATGTTATCTGGACGAAACACTGTTTATGTTTATTTGTTGTGTAAGACTGTTTAGGGTATAGTTATTGACCAACATTTAACTATCTGTATGTTAGGTGATGCTGATAACTGTGTTATTAATAAAATGTAGGTATCCAAAATATTGGCGGCTTTTATTTCGATTTGAAGGTATATAACACGTATGACATTTGATATGGCAGTTGCAGTTAGTTCCTAATTTGACCGTTAAGATAGGTATACAGTCTATTCGTGATAAGAATGCAGTGAAATTTAAATTTAAATTTAAACACTCGCAGGACAGGACACAACCGTCGCGTTCGAAAGTTTGCCTTGTCTCTGTGAATTTGGCTTGATAATTGTAAACGATTTGATTGGTTACGGGGCGTGGCTAGGCCGCCGGACAGTGATGACTTTACTGCATTCTTATCACGAATAGACTATAGGTTAGGTTCGATTCTTTGTACACAACTGCTCTATTTGTAAATGAAACAACCCACTCAGTGATGCCCTCATCATCAGCATCATCTTTGGCCTTATCATCTTTTCAGATGTTTATCACAAATGCTGTATACTCGGGGAGGCACATTTTCTCTTGTGACTGAACAGACCCATATGGGATCTGCATCGCTTGCCACAACACAACGGTCACAACCAAATTCGGCGTTAAGTGGTACACTATTGGTGTAGTGACCGTTTAGTATTTATATTGTGGTGTCGTCTTCATAGTAGGTCGCTAATTCTTCCTCGAGTCTGGATCTTTCGCACACTTCTTTCAGATGACGATTTAATTTGCTGGTACCCTGTGAAATGAGAAATAAATAAATATCTAATTAAATGCACATCGATTTAGTAAATGACATTGACCAGTTATCAGTCAAGGGAGAACCCAGCCCACAAATTTACAAAATCTGATAAGACGCGTCGTTTCAGATTTTGTAAATTAGTGGCGCGTCGCGACGGGCGGTCTTGGCCGCCCCTGAAATTTAATATAGAACC